>VYZW01061484.1:22650-40449 GCA_013401315.1 Balaeniceps rex | reverse complement strand
GATGAATCCCATCAAGCCCCATGGACTTGTGAACATTCAATTTCTATCAGTATCTGTCTATCAGTATTATTAAAGACTGAGGCAAAAAAATCATTGAATGCCTCCGCTTTTTCTTCATCCCTAAGAAGGAGCTCTGCATCCCTAGAAGCTATGCATAACTTAAGTAGGTAGCTATGCCCATTGTCCTTCTAGAGCATAGGGTATATCTATATGAATGTGGAGCCAATCTCTCATATTGGGACAATTTTTGTGTGAAACACTTTTTTTCTTCCAAAATCACAAAGCCACAAACATTTTTGTCCTAAGTTTTCTTCTGGAGTCAGATAAACAGTGAATTTACCATAAAGTTGTGTCCTCTTACGCCAGGATGACACCAGATTTCACAAACCCAACAATAAGCCAACAGTGTTAACTAGTAGTATTACATAGCTCATGTAAGGGTGATCAAGGACCTCGGAGCCTGCTCAACAAAACCACCCACATCAATCCCAGATGGGAAGAGGGAGATGTATTCCCTCATCCTCTCCAAAAGATAGCTCCCCCAGCACAGTGAGGCCATCAATGCCAGGGCAAAGCACATAGCCATTGTTTGTATTAACTTGTTCCCAAGCTCAGCAAAATAGAGAGATAAGCAACGCAGCCAACAAACTCTTTGACCCACACAGAAGCCTGCCATTTAATAACTGCTATAGCTATAGCACGCTCAATTCAAAACTGCCATTGTCTCAGGCCCCACATTGGGCCTCACAAAGGACTGTGGTGGATTGACGTTGGCTGGCCACCAGGTGCCCACCAAGTTGCTCTCTCACTCGCCCTCCTCAGCAGGACAGGGGGAGAAATAAGATCATAGAATCATATAATGCTTTGAGTTGGAAGGGACCTTTAAAAATCATCTAGTCCAACCCCCCTGCCATGGGCAGGGACATCTTTCACTAGATTAGGTTGCTCAGAGCCCTGTCCAACCTGACCTTGAACACTTCCAATGATGGGGCATCCACAACTTCTCTGGGCAACCTGTTCCAGTCTCTCACCACCCTCATCGTAAAAAATTTCTTCCTTATGTCCAGTCTAAATCTACCCTCTTTCAGTTTAAACCGTTGCCCCTTGTCCTGTCACTACAGGCCCTGGTAAAAAGTCTCTCTCGGTCTTTCCTATAAGTCCCCTTTATACATTGAAAGGCCGCAATAAGGTCTCCCTGGAGCCTTCTCTTCTCCAGGCTGAACAATCCCAACTCTCTCAGCCTTTCTTCATAGGAGAGGTATCAGATAGTAATGCTTAAATTATATTCAATGAGAAGGGATCTGAAATAAGAGTATGTGTGAGTAAATAACACATTTGTGTCCATTATATCGCTTTAATTCATTATCTGTGTTAAGTGATGTAGAGAGCGTGCAGCTGCCTCCTCCAGACGCTCTGTCCCGGGACCTCTCCTGCCCGGCTGCTGGAGCTCAGCCCTATGCCTGGGGACCCAGGACATTTGCCCTGGCTGAGGGACGCGGCTGCTGCTTTCCCGTTTGCAGGTTCAACCAGTAACAAAGCTGTGCATGTATCCCAGACACACACAGACACACATAGAGGACACTGACACAGCCAGTCACACAGATTGCCACAGACAAGGCACTGCCTTCAACAGCACCTACATACGGGACTCACATAAAACATAAACACAGACAGCCAAGTCCCCTTCCTCCTCTTTGGCTGGTAGAGATAGAAGGTCACTAGTGAAGGCACACACACACCACTCTCTAGGCTCACAAGCACACACACATTTGTGGATCCTTTGAGTACCGGCACGGCCCCTCTGTCTGCCTGGCACCCCTGCCCAGATCCTGGGCCCCCTTACCCACTTCATGGGTCTCCTACTCACCTGCTAGTCCAGCTTAAAGTTTGCTAGCGAATATACACGCACACCAAGTTTGGAGAAGATACAGACACTTGGCCCCCCGCAGCAGCCAGCACCAGGCACACAGGCTGTGACCCATGGTCCCACTCCAGCCTCTAGCGCTGAGCCCCTCATTTGCCTCACTCACGCCAGTCCCCCCAGTATCTGGTTTTGGGAACACACACCATTCCCACCCCAGTGGCTGGGAGTTAAAGACCCCCACTCACTCCAGTAGCTGATGCTGAGACCCCAGGCTGGGGGCACCCACACCCCTGGCCTGACTCCAGTAGCTGGCACCAAATCCACCCACACAGGTCTCACCAGGAGCTGGAACTTAGTCCTTGCAGCACACATTGTGCCGGGTGTGCTCGACCCCTTGACCAGACTGGCGGTGGTTTGGTGTAGGCTCTGGAAGAGGTAAAGGCCTGAGCCGTAGCCGGGCCGTGAACTCCTAGTTTCAATCTGTTCTCTGAAAACACACAAAGGAGCAGACTGACACAGTGAGCATCGATGCATATGAGCTTGGAACACCGATCATGCGAATAACACATGAATAGCAGTTGGCTTTTCCAAGACTCATTTATCAAGGATCAAAGTTGTGAGTACAAGGAGTCTCCTGCATACCTTTTCCATTGCGTGTAATTTGACTACAGCCAACCACTTTATCCTATAAATATGACAGCCTAAGTGAGCCTTCTTTGACCTCTTCCTGCTAGGCAACTTGGTGATCTCCCCTTGAGCTGGGGCACCTCTCAAGGTTGTTCCTCGAGGCAGAGACACCTTTTACCAATGACAGATCTTTGGTAAGCGACCGGTACCGCACATAACCTTGTAGTATGGTAACTTTGATTGCATGCTGAATTGATGTTAATGAAACATTACATAAACTTTGTATGTACAATCCCTTAAACATAAACCGTTGTCATAGCCTGAGAATAAGATTGGACCTAGCCACACCTAAGCTCCATCAGGAGTTTAGAAAGCAAGGGGGTCTACTCTGAACTTCGTGACTCAATGGGAGGGTCCTCCTTACTCTGCATCCCCGGTCTCTCTGTAAATCATTCTAACTCGAGTGTAACTCAATTTTCCTTTGTATGATTCTTCCATGCAGTAATTAATAGAGTGAACCTTGCCATCGAACTTTGTTAAGTCGCACTTTTACAACATCATATTAAAACCACTTTTGCTAATACCTTTGTCGGTAATTCCTTAAGCCTTCTAAATCACCCATTCGCAACACACATACACACCAGATAGAGAGTGAGATTACGCACAGAGCTCGTTATGAAAAGATTTAAGAAGAACATATAAGAAGATAGGACAGACTGCAGTGATCAGTCACAGGGCTCAGCCAGACAAGTCTACTGACCGGCTCCGTTTTACATGTGACCGGCATCTTTTATACCCTTTTTTGTCTACCACTCTCTTTGTTCCTCCCTGCTCTCCCTTCCCCTGCACATCCTCTCATGGGTTTGTACAGCTCTATTGATTCCTGCACCCCTCCCAGTCTGGGATCTCCCCCGGTTTACAGTCTTATCAGTTGCAAAGTCCAGGTTAATCTTCCTGGAAGTGGCACCTGTGGTTTCTTGATAGCCCATCAACTGGTGTGACTGGCGAGGTTTGTTTCTTGTCATTGTCTCCATGTTTGCTCTGTCAGGTCTGTGTCTTGGTATATTTTGGTTTCTGGCTTCCCCCTTTTCCCTTGGTTTTCCAGTTGACCAGGTCCCCAATCAGATAACCTTGCTGGAATAAACATATTCACATTCCCACATGCCCTCATCAATTAGTGTGACTGATCAGGTTTGGTTCTCATCACTGCTTCCCTTATCATTTGTAGGTCAGGTTTGTGTCCCTGCATGTTCTTGTTTATGGCTTCCTCATTTTCTTATTATCCCTTGTTGCACTGAGAAAGGTCCTTGACCAGATACCCTTAAAGGAGCAGACACTCTCCTTCCACATACCCTTACAATCTGTACTTCAAGTCAATGTTTTGCTTTGAGGGGGATGTTTTTAAAGTTAAAATGATTTCTGTACTGTCTGACCTTCAGTCAATTTATAGTCACATTTCTCTGTTTCTGAAAAAGTGTTTTCTTTCCCTGGTTAGTTGTGACAGACAAAATTGTGACACTGACTAGAGGTAAGCTGTTATCAAAAATACAAAATAAACAGGGAAAAGCCTTCTACTCTAAATTCTTTCAATTAAAATTATCTTGGAGGATGATCATAACAATAATAGCTTTTAAATAGTAAAAAAGTGTTTACTTAGTCTTTTTTTTTAAACTAAAAAAGTTTCCTAACAGTGTTTCTCTTACTTTGTTTTGTATGACTTTGTATTTATTCAAGCAGGCCATGAAGATGAAGCTACTAAACAATTTACATGTAGGATTTGGGTTTTTTATGTCTCTGAAAGGTATATGAGTTGAAACAGCAATGTCAAAAGTGTTTGACACTAGATAAGTGAAATGAACTAAAATTGCAAACTTCCTGATGGTCTCTTTAATTGTTTTGGACTGTTTATACAGTCCTTTGTGCATAGGAAAAGAGCATCCATAGTTTTGGGAAGCAACAATATGCTGTTCTTTGCCTCTCCTTGTTTGCAGGACTGTGGATCTCTAAGAGTTTATGTTCTGATCATTGATCACTCCAAAGAGAAGACCCAACTTTTACCCAGTCTGAGATGGCTTCTTGTTCTGACCAGTCCTGCTCAAGGACACCTGCTTTTTGAAAGCATAAGTATCTCTCATCATACACGTTTAAGTATTTGTTTAACAAGTTAATTTCTTCACTCCTTTGTTCTTCATTCCTCAGGATTAGAGCATGATTCTGGTTCACATCCAGGTGGGACTTTATCCAAAACCTGCATGAAATTCATTCCTGCAACAGAGGCCAACAAGAAGCTTGTATATTGCTTAGCTCTCACTTGAGTTTTAGTTTAAATACATAGAACGGTCTAAGCATTGTATTAGTTCAGCACAGGAATAAATTTCACCATCTGTGACTCCTTATACTTGTAAACAACATAAATCATATGTATGCTAGGAAACACCATGCTTAATAGTTGTCTGAGTTTCAGATGCATTAACTACAAACATACAGTATGTTTCCAGCTGTAGTCTTTTTTTTTCCTTTTGCTGCACACTGATTGCTCCATGGAACTTTGTGGAGGTAGGACTTAATTATAAAATGTTGGTATCAGTCCAACATGTACATTCAGCTTGCTTAGTAAATTTACCTCTACAAGAGTAAAACAATAGGCAGTGGGGGAAGGGAGTGGAACCAAAAAGCAAGACAGAAAAGTTGATAGCAAGAGAACTTGAAAGAAAATTAAGGGGTCAGCAAAAATGAATTTTCCTGATCTACTGGAATTTAGCCTCAAGTGTATAAAGAATGACAAACTTACACTGAGAACCATGTCCTGTCTTGAGCATGTGTTACATACCATGTACTTTACTACATATTTGTCATGGTTTAGCCCCAGTCGGCAACAAAGCACCACGCAGCCGCTTGCTCACCCTCCCCCCACCCCTGGTGGGATGGGGGAGAGAATCAGAAGGGCAAGAGTAAGAAAACTCGTGGGTTGAGATAAGAACAGTTTAATAATTGAAATAAAATAATAATAATAGTAATAGTAATAATAATGATAATTATAATAATAATAATTGTAATGAAAAGGAGAACGAGAGAGACAAACAAAACCCAGGGAAAAGAAAACAAGTGATGCAACCGCTCACCACCCGCCGACCGACACCCAGCCAGTCCCCGAGCAGCAATCGCTGCCCCCCGGCTAACTCCCCTCGGTTTACATACTGAACATGACGTCATATGGTATGGAATAGCCCTTTGGTCGATTTGGATCAACTATCTTGGGCTGTGCCCCCTCCCAGCTTCTTGTGCACCTGGCAGAGCATGGGAAGCTGAAAAAGAAAGTCCTTGACTAGCCTAAGCACTACCTAGCAACAACTAAAACATCAGTGTGTTATCAGCATTCTTCTCATACTAAATCCAAAACACAGCACTATGCCAGCTACTAGGAAGAAAAGTAACTCTAACCCATCTGAAACCAGGACAGTATTTTTCCTGGTTTTTTTTTCCCATTGTTTACTTTAAAATTAGATGCTGATATTTTGAGAAGCCAACAGGAAAGTGATGTTTTGTTTTTTATAAAAGAGATGGTGTATTGTGAAGCTGCCATTATTTCATTGTTCCTTTATACGTAGATTTTTCAAGAATGGGTGTATCTCAGTTGCCTTGTTTTCAGAGCTCTCTGGAGAGCAAGTCTGTAAGTGAACTTTTTGCTTTCCCTTTGTACTGGGTCTGCCTAGGATGGAGCTAACTTTCTTCAGAGCAGCCCATATGGTGCTGTGCTTTTTATTTGTGGCTAAAACAGTGTTGATAACACACCAGTGTTTTGGCTATTGCTGGACAGTGCTTGCACAGCATCAAGGCTTTCCCTCTTTCCCACTCTGCCCTGCCCCCTGCCAGCAAGTAGGCTGGGAGTAGGCAAGAAGTTGGGAGCTGGGACAGCTGAACTGTACTGAGCAAAGGGATATTCCATACCATATGATGTTGTACTCAGCAATAAAAGCTCAGGGAAAGGAGGAAGGGGGGACATTTCTGGTTATGGCATTTGTCTTCCCAAGCAACCGCTATGTGCCCTGAGGCCTTGCTTTCCAGGAAGTGGCTGGACACCTGCCTGCAGATGGGAAGTACTGAATGAGTTCCTTCTTTTGCTTTGCTTGTGCACACAGCTTTTGCTTTCCCTATTTAACTGCCATTATCTCGATCCACGAGTCTTCTCACCTTCCATTTTCTCTTCTTATCTCTCTGTTTCACTGTGCCTGGGAACATTTGGATAAAAGCAGTGGCCATACACCTGGGCTGACATAGAGCCCTGGCACTGATGCCATTTCTCTGCTGGGTGAGTTATCTTGTGGAGAGAATGAGGGATTACATCTCCTTGTTCTCCTCTGCGCCCAGTTTTGTTGCATGATCACCTTTGTTCCTGCTCACCTTCTTGTCCTCCATGTGCCTGAAAATGATTCCCAGGATTAGACGCTCCATCACCTTCCCATGGTCAAGGTGAGGCTGACCAGCCTGTAGTTCCCTGGGCCTTCTTTCCTGCCCTTTTCGAAGATAGGAGTGACATTTGATTTCTTCCAGTCCTCAGGAACATCTCCCAGTTGCCATGATCATTCAAAGATTATTGAGAGCAGCCTTGCAATGACATTTGCCAGCTCCCTCAGCACTTGTGGGTGCATCCCATCAGGGCCATGGACTTATGTATGTCCAGTTTAAGTATTCCCTGACCTGAACCTCTTCCACCAAGTGTACATCTTCCTTGCTCCAGACTTTCCCCCTGGTCTCTGGGGCCTGGGATTCCTGAAGGCCGGTCTTACTAGTAAATGTTAGAGGAAAATATATCATGATGGATATAGCAGCCCAAGACAGGAGAGGCTGCTGCCGCTCCATGCCCCCTGGTCCAACCAGTAGCTAAGCTGAAGATGTATTCCCAGTGTAACCAAAATGGTCAGTTTTAGTTTGTTGTGCACCATAGAAATGGGGAATTGTTATAATAATTAAATATAAGTACATCACTTATATAAAGATGCTGCTATAGAAATCCACTGTAGAGCCCTGCCTTATCTCCATAGGAGCTTATACAATACACCTTTGTCTTATGAGCAGGATGTGATTGTTAGAAAGCAGGTGCACACACACACAAAGCACACATATACACTACACATATACATGGCTGGCCACACAGATTGCAGACACTCAGAGCACCCACATGAACATAAACAGTACCAATGGCCTCATCCTGCTCCCCTCTCTGGCTGGACAGGATAGAAGACCACTACTGAGAATATATATAGATATATGTACAACATGGATCCCCATAGCCAGACAAGCGTACTGACCAGCACACTATTTACACGACTGGCCCTTTTTATCCCCTTACCCCTCCATTTTTTATGCAACTGTCACCGAAATCGGGAATAAACTTCTTAACGCCAATGTAGCATTAAGAAGTAGGCATTCTTTATTGCAGCGCTGGATGCACGGGGGATCGTTCCACCAAGCGTGCATACCGTCCAGTCTAACAAGTACAGTATTTATACAATTTAATTATACATATTCATTTTCTAAGTTTCTTCTCATTATTCAATAGTCCCTCATTGGTGCATATTCCCCTCGCTTCGATTTAAAGCTACAGTGTGAATTTAATTTACTGCGCATGCTCAAGGAGAGTGGGGGGGTAGTCCTCTTGGTCCCGAATTAAGTCAGTGGTCGCAATCTCCCCCTGCCGGAATTACCCTTCGCCCAGTTTCTTCCCCTTTTGGCAGATCTAAGTAGTTCTTCGTGGTTTCTTGGCCAGGTTAACCATATATCAGTTACGCTTCTGCTTTCTAACAATCACATCCTGCTCATAAGACAAAGGTGTATTGTATAAGCTCCTATGGAGATAAGGCAGGGCTCTACAGTGGATTTCTATAGCAGCATCTTTATATAAGTGATGTACTTATATTTAATTATTATAACAATTCCCCATTTCTATGTTGCACAACAAACTAAAACTGACCATTTTGGTTACACAACCCCTGGGCATAAAAGGTGATCTTTAAAGGTCCCTTGCTACCCAAGCCATTCTATGATTCTGTTTTCCCACTCTTGTTCCTCCCAGAATCACCTAACCCCCTTCCTTGTCCTGCCTTTGGTTCCCCCCCCAAAACATCCCATAAGTTCTTTGTGATCCCAAACTGCTTTTCCCCTGAATCACATAATATGCCCCACCCCTAGCCAGCAACCCCCTCTAGCCCAAAAGGTGATCTGGAGAGCTGCTCCCGATGACTCATCGTGATGGGTTTCACGCCTGGACAATGGGGCTGAGGGCTCTGCTAGGACAGCCCTTGGAGATACCCTGACAAGGTATTTGTTTCTCAGGAGTCCTTGATTTGGGTTCCCACCTTCCATTGTGCACCCCATGCTCCTCTGGGCCTTTCATGGGCTGATGGGCCCTGTGATGGACCTGGCAGTAGCCCAACAGGGTATTATTTGGGCTCCCCCTCCTGCCATTGTGTCTCTGAGCTCCTTTATGGCTGTGCAGATGAGCTTTATCACACAACCTAACAGTAAAGGCCCATATGAAGAAGGCATTCTGTACCTCAGCCTTTTACATGTTGTGGTGAGTTAACCAGATGGTCTCACACTCCCCCTCCTCAATAGGGTGAGGGAGAAAATAAGATGGAAAAGCTCCTGGGTCGAGATAAGGACAGGGAGATTATTTACCAATTACTATCACAGGCAAAACAGACTCAAATGGGGGAAAAAACCCTAATTTATTGCCAATTAAAAATTGAGTAGAAACAAAGACAAAACTATAAACATCTTCCCTCTATCCAACCCCTCTTCCCAGGCTCAACTTCACTCCTTCATTCCCCACTCTTTTACCTCCTCCTCCCCCAATGAGCAGGCAGGGCAGGGGGGATGGGGAATGGGGGTTGCGGTTGCTGTCAGTTCATAACACTTCGTCTCTGTCGCTCCTTCTGTTGTCCCTAAATCAGGGTTCTTCACCTGGTGTCCAAAACGCCAATCAACACATTGAGTCTTTATTTCCAGTCTGCAGAGTGGGGTGCTGGGCATTTAGCATCAGCCACCGCACCTTTTGGAAGTACATGGGGCCTTTTATACATAACTGTAACAAAGAAGAAATCGCACTAAAATATCTGATTGGTTACATGTGCAAAAGTTCATCCATGCATGCACTAATTTTAGTTTGGTTCATTTTATTAAGGTGGGCTTACATTTACATCTAAAGTCTTCTCCTAGGGCTGTATTTTTTAATATTACAATTATTTAAGGTAACTAGAGGTCGTACCTTTATCCTATCAGTTACCACTAAATTACTATTTAACTTCACATCCTGCTACAGCTCCTACTTGAACAATAGCTAGCTCTAAGGAATGTAATTGCAACTTTTTGTTTTGAGGACTTTCTATTCTTGTTGTCATGGTATCAGGACAGACCGTCATGGTTGCCTTAACCCTTGGACATCACTTCCTCCTCACACTTTTCCCCTGCTCCAGCGTGGGGTCCCTCCCACGGGAGCCAGTCCTTCACAAACTTGTCCAACATGGGTCCTTCCCACAGGCTGCAGTTCTTCAAGAACTGCTCCAGCGTGGGCTGCTCTCCACGGGCCAAAGTTCCTGCCATGAGCCTGATTCAGGGTGGGGTCTCCTTGGGCTGCAGCTTCCTTCAGAGGTCCTCCATGGGCTGCAGGGGGACAACCTGCTTCACCATGGTCTTCTCCACAGGCTGCAGGGGAATCTCTGCTCTGGTGCCTTGAGCACCTCCTCCCCTTCCTTCTTCACTGACCTTGGTGTCTGCAGGATTGTTTCTCTCACTTTTTTTCTCACTCCTCTCTCTCACAGGTGCCTTGCAGCATTTTTAACCCTTTCTTAAATATGTTATCACAGAGGCGCCACCAGCTTCACTGATTGGCTCAGCTTTGTCCAGCTATGGGTTTGTTTTGGAGCTGGCTGGAACCGGCTCTGTCTGGCACAGGGCCAGACCCTGAGCTCTTCTCACAGAAGCCATCCCTGCAGCCTCCCCTTCACTACCAAAACCTTGCCATGTAAACCCAATGCACATGTCCTGTGTTACCAGGGCCCTTGCCCCATTCAGCAGTGGGCCCACATGTTCCCTAGTCTTCCTTTTGTCACCTATGTACTTATAGAAACCCTTCTTGTTGCCTTTGACATCCTTTCTCAGATTCAACTCCATGTGAGCTTTGGCTTTCCTAACTGCTTCTCTGCAGGCTCGGGCAGTGTATCTGTATTCCTCCTAGGTTACCTGTCCCTGCTTCCACCCTTTATATGCTTCCTTTTTGTGTTTGAGTTTTACCAGGAGCTCCTTGCTCGTCCATGCCGGCCTCCTGGCATTTTTCCCTGACTTCCTGCTCATTGGATGGACTGCTCTTGAGCTTGGAGGAAGTGATCCTCGAATATTAACCAGCTTTCTTGGACCCCTCTTCCCTCCAGGGCTTTATTCCATGGGACTCTTCCAAGCAGATCCCTGAAGAGGCCAAAGTCTGCTCTCCTGAAGTCTGGGGTTGAGAGCTTGCTTCTTGCCCTCCTCCCCCCTTCCCCTCAGAATCTTGAACTCCACCATCTCATGGTCACTGCAGCCAAGGCTGCCTTCAACCTTCACATCCTCAACGAACCCCTCCTTGTCGGTGAGCAGGAGGTCCAGCAGAGCACCTCTCCTTGTTGGCTCTTTGTACTGGTTTTGGCTGGGATAGAGTTAAATGTCTTCATAGTAGCTTGTATGGTGCTATGTTTTGGATTTGCGATGAAAACAGCATTGATAATGCACTGATGTTTTAGTTACTGCTGAGCAGTGCTTATGCAGCATCAAGGCCTTTTCTGCTTCTCACAGTGCCCCACCAGTGAGTAGGCTGGGGGTGCACAAGAAGCTGACCCCAACTCACCAAAGGGATAGTCCATACCATATGACGTCATACTCAGCAATAAATGCTGGGGGAAAGGAGGAAGGGGGGATGTTTGGAGTGATGGCATCTGTCTTCCCAAGTAACCGTTACGTGTGATGAAGCCCTGCTTTCCCGGAGATGGCTGAACACCTGCCTGCCAATGGGAAGTAGTGAATGAATTCCTTGTGTTGCTTTGCTTATGCATGCAGCTTTTGCTTTACCTGTTAAACTGTCTTTATCTCAACCCACAACTTTGCACTTTTACTATTCTGATTCTCTCCCCCATCCCACTGTGGGGGAAGTGAGTGAGCAGCTGTGTGGTGCTCAGCTGCCCACTGGGGTTAAACCACAAGTCATTTTGGCTCCCAACATGGGTCTCAAAGGGTTTGAGATAACAACAGATTTCATTGGAGTGTGCTAGACTGAATTTATAGCTGTTATAGCTGTGTAAGTATTAATTGGTAGGCTCTTGTACTTGCCATGGGGCTTCCTCGCCTTACTGTATATTAGAGTCTAGTGCTTGTTAGTGGCTGCTTTTTGCTGCTGTTTGCTGTACTGTTGTACTGTGGCTGATGTTTGCTGTAATGCTTATCATCTTATTCTGCTGTGCCTGGGAACAGTTCGATAACAGCAATGGCCATGCGCCTGGGCTGGCAGATGGCCAGGGCATCGCTGCTGTTTCTGTGCTGCTGTACTGGACAGGCTGGAACTCCAGTATGAACTCGAGTCAAAGGGACTATGATCTCTGTATAAGTCCATGCGGGAGCAGGTACACCTCGAAGCATCTGTGGCTGTGGATAAGTCCAGGCTGCAGCAGGTATACCCCTGAAGAGACTGTGGCCCATGAATAAGTCCACGCTGGAGCAGGTACACCCCTAAGGGGCTGTGGTATGTGGATAAGTCCACACTTATGGGGGAGCGAGCAAGCAGTTGTGTGGTGCTTAGCTGGATACCAGGGTTAATCCATGACACTCCTCTATCACTTGGGTCAGGAAATTGTCATCAATGAATCACAGAATCATAGAATGAACTCCAGGAACTTCCTGGATTGCTTATGCCCTGCTGTGTTGTCCCTCCAGCAGATATCGAGGTGGTTGAAGTCCCCCAGGAGGACCAGGGCCTGTGAAGGTGAGGCTGCTCCTAGCTGTCTGTAGAAGGATGGATCCACTTGTTCTTCCTGATCAGACTGCCTATAGCAGACACCCACTACAATGTCACCCATATGGGTCTGCTCTTTATTCCTTACCCATAAGCTCTCAGGTTGCTCATCATCCATCCCTAGACAGAGCTCCATACATTCCAGCTGTTCTCTCACATAAAGGGCAACTCCACCTCCTTCTCTTCCCACCCCATCTTTCCTAAAGAACCTGTATCCTTCCATTGCAGCACTCTAGTGATGCGAGCCATCCCACCACATCTTCATGATCTCAGCAAGATTGTAGTCTTGGTAACTGCACACAGAGCTCTAATTCCTTGTGTTTATTCCCCATGCTGCATGCATTAGCATATTAGGCACTTCAGAGAGGCAGCACGCATGCTGATTTCCCATAATGGTGCCTTGTAGGCACTTCCTTGCTTACATGCAAATGCTGGAGATGATCCCACTTAAGCCCTGTCCATCACTCCCACACAGGGCTGCTGGTAACTCTCTGCCTCCCCCACAGTTCCTAGTTTAAAGCCTTTCTTACCAGGTCAGCCAACTTGCTGGCAAAGAATTAAGAAGCATTGGGCCTGGCTGGGATAGAATTAACTTTCCCCATAGCAGCACTCATAGTACTGTGCTTTGTATTTGTAGCTAGAACAGTGTCAATAACATACCAATGATTTGGCTACTGCTGAGCAGTGCTCGGTGTGGTGGGTTGACCCTGGCTGGACACGCGGTGCCCACCAAGCTGCTCTATCACTCCCCCTCCTCAGCTGGCCAGGGTGAGAAAAAATACAACAAAAGGCTCATGGGTTGAGAGATCACTCACCAATTACCATCATGGGCAAAACAGACTCAACTTGGGGAAATTAATATAATTTATTACTAATCAAATCAGAGTAGGGTAATGAGAAATAAAAGCAAATCTTAAAACACCTTCCCCCCACCCCTCCCTTCTTCCTGGGCTCAGCTTCACTCCTAATCTCTCTACCTCCTCCTGCCGAGCAGAGACGAGGAACAGGGGTTGCAGTCAGTTCATCACACATAGTCTCTACCACTCCTTCCTCCTCACACTTGTGCGGCCTTTGCTTTTCTTCATTAAACTGCCTTTATCTCAACCCACGAGTTTTTAATTTTATTTTCTTCCCCTGTCCCGCTGAGGAGGGGGAGTGAGAGAGCAGCTTGGTGGGTACCTAGCAGCCAGTCCTTTCTGGTACCCAACATGGGGCATAAGGAAATCAAGATAAGAACAGTAATTGGGAGAGCTAACGGGCAAAACATGGGCTGAACATTGCTAGAGCAGAAAAATTGTGGTGAAGGGATAAGGGGTGGAATGTGTGTAAATTGCACACCTTTGTCAGTGTTGTGATGATGTTATTTTGATTTTAGTGTGGGGAATTCTTTTTGTTGATGTAAGTGAAGATTGTGTGATTAATGTATATAATCATTGAGGCAGTGGTAGCACCTAACATATTTAAGAGAGTAAAAAACACTGCACAACAGCAGCTAGGAGAGAGCAGTGAGAAAATGTGAGAGAAACAACTCTGCAGACATCAAGGTCAGTGAAGAAGGAGGGGGAGGAGGTGCTTCAGGTACCAGAGCAGAGATTCCCCTGCAGCCCATGAAGATCATGGCGAGGTAGGTTGTCCCCCTGCAGCCCATGGAGGTCCACGGTAGAACAGATATCCACCCTGCAGCCCGTGGAGGACCCCACACCAGAGCAGGTGGATGCACCCTGAAGGAAGCTGCAGCCTGTGGAGAGCCCGTGCTGGAGCAGGCTCCTGGCAGGACCTGTGGTGGAGAGGAGCCCACGCAGGAGCAGGTTTTCTGGCAGGAAATGTGGCCCCATAGGGTACCCACACTGGAACAGTCCATTCCTGAAGGATTGCACCCTGTGGAAAGGACCCACTCTGGAGCAGTTGCTGAAGGACTGTTTCCCATGGGAGGGACCCCACACTGGAGCAGGGGAAGAGTGTGAGGAGGAAGGAGTGGCAGAGATAAAGCGTTATGAACTGACCACAACCCCATTCCCCATCCCCCTGCACCGCTTGGGGGGAGGAGGTAGATGTTTTGGGAGTGAAGTTGAGCCCACAGAAGAAGGGAGGGGTGGGAAGAAGGTGTTTTTAGGTTTGTTCTTATTTCTCATTATCCTACTCTGTTTAATTTATTGCTAATTAATTTCCCCAACTTGGGTCTGTTTTGCCCATGACTAATTGGCGAGTGATCTCCCTGTCCTTATCTCAACCCATGAGCTTTTTGTTGTATTTTCTCCCTCTGTTCTGTTGATGGAGAGGGAGTGATATAACAGCTTAATGAGCACCTGGCAGCCAAGGTCAACCCACCACACAAGAGAAAAAAACTGACATCAGTATTGGCCACTTAAACAGGGCCTTAGAATTACAAGACATCCTGAAGAAAGGAAAAGTGACAGTTAAGGAGCTATACTCTAAGTTGAAGTTCAGATTACAAGAGCTCAAAAGATATGCTGCAAAACCCATTGATATCTTTGAAAACTCATTATGTTGATCATAACAATGCAAATACTACTATCCACTCAAGTAATGTTAGGTAACTTGTGCCAGGATAGACAGACTTTTTTTGGGGGGTGTTTTGTTGTTGGTTTTGGTTTTTGTTTGTTTTTAAAGCTGTGGTCACCTGAACAGACCTTAGAACAAAAAATCTGAAAGTAGTTGTGCACAGATGTATATTCTCAGAGAAAACAATGCCAGGGACAAGTTACTCTGGACTGAATCTGGCATAAAATTTAGGCAGATATTTTCTGCAGTTTAAAGGATGCCCACAACATTTTTCTTTCTCACAGCAACTGAGATTTCAATTCCTTTCAACACCTGATTCATTCTTTATGTTTATGCACCTAAGGACTACCTTCATCAAAACCACATTGAACTTTAAGAATAGTATTTATTTAGAACTAAATGTATCTCTATTGACACAAGTTTGCTAGCATCTACATAGAGCCTCTGAGAGCTCACAAACTTCTGACCTATCAGCACACTAAAGATGCAGGTTAATGTTCCTGTTAACCCAATATATTGTCAAGGAGAACAAAACCACTTTCCTATTTGCATCTTTCACCACCTGTTTCCCTTCACTGGGGCTTGCCAACTACCTTAGTAAACTGAACTAATCTCTTTGGGGAGTAGGGTAGCAACTAGTTTTCTGTTCCTTTGTCCTGGCTGTCTTCAGGATCAGACAAGAAAGGACATGCCACTGGTAGGGTGAAGGAAGTAGCAAGCCAATATACCATTTTAACTGTACCATCAGACCAGTCCCTAGTATCAGCACCCAAGCTAACACAGTGCCACTGATAAAGCTAGTATCCTCTTCTATAAGCTTATATACATTGATTAGATATAGATGGTTTCTTGTAATGGAGGCAACCCTGAACGTTCCTGCCTGATCTTTTCAGCTTCTGGCAGGGGAAGAGAAAAGAAAAGAAAAAAAAAAAAAAAAAAAAAAAAAAGAATTGGTCAACTAAAAAAATTTTTTTTACCTTTATGACAATCTTCACAATGTGCTCTAGCAGAAACTTCTTTATAATTCCCTTTATATTTTTGCCTATCCCTCCATAGCAAGAAACCTTTGCTATATTTTTCTAAACGCTTATCTTAGCAGCAGTCTTCCCCCCCCCGCTACTGATTGGATATATATTGTTACCATCACTGACCTGCAAACTGCCAAATGCATGTCTGGCTGTAACAAGTGATTTTTTTTTTTTAGTCACCTTAAGCAAGAAGATACCAGCTGAAATTACCATAGTACACTTTGCTAGCCCTTACGCTCTGGAGAGGCTACTGTTTGTGAAGCTATTGCAACACACAGACATAGCCAAGTGAGAGGAGCACTTAGGGCACATGGAACAAGGGGGCACATCCTGAGGAAGTTTTAAATGCAGGTTTCAGGACCTTTTGTCATCATGCACATAACACATGAGATTACAGCTGTAAATTGCAGAACATGAAGGGCATGAATGTGTTCCACATCTTTAGCTATACACATTCTATACCATGAATAAAGTTTATGAGCATATACCTCTTCCTCAACTCAGATCGACATTCTTCTACAGCCTATGCAATTAACACTGCTAAAAAAAAAGGGAACTATGTTTTATGGGAAGCAAGCTCATAGTCCATGCATGTACTAATCAACAAACTGCACCTCAGCCTTTCTCACGCTGGTTTGGCCTTTTCTAAACTTTACAAAGTTACTGGTACATTTGTTTTATTGGCAAGATTTCTCTTCATGATAAATTTAGACTGCTTTTCCCTGTAAGGGTATGTGGAAGGTGAGAGCCTCTGCTTCATTGAGGCTATCTAATTAAGGACCTTTTCAATGCAAAAGGGTAAAATAAGTAAAGGGGGGAGGCATAAACAAGAACAGACACAAACCTAGCAGACAAGGGATAATGGAGACAATGCCAAAGACCAAAAGTCTCCAGTTACTAATTACTGGGCCATTGAACTCCAGGCACAGCTTTGGAGAAGGACACCTGGATTTTGTAACTGATAAGTGAGAAACAAGAGGATTTGGAATATTGGGGGGGGGGGCGCAGTGGAACTATGTCAACTGATGAGAGAACAGGCAGGGAAAGGGAATCAGGGAGGAACAAACAGAAAAGGGTATAAAAGGGGCCAGTTGGGTGTAAAATGGGGCTGGTCAGTATGCTTGCCTGACTGAGCCCTGCACCTGATCATTGCAGTCTGTCCTATCTTCTTATTAATCTTGTCTTAACTATCTCATGCATGCATGTGCTGCAAGGACTAAGTGTCAGCTACTGGCGAGACCAGTGTGAGCAGATATGGGGTCAGGAACTTGAATCACACCAGGGGTGTAAGCATCCCTGGGCCTGCAGTGTCAGCAACTGGAACAAGCGGAAGTCTCAGTGCCAGCCACTGGAATGGGTAAGAGTCTCGGCCACCAGCCACTGGGGCAAGAATGGCACATGTCCTGAGAACCAGCTACTACTGGGAGGGAACAGGGTGAACGAAGCAAGTATGGGGCTCAGCATCAGCAACTGGAGCAGAGCTCTGGGTCACAAGCCCGTGTACCTAGGCACCAGCTGGCGGGGGGGCAGGGGGGAAGTGACTGCATCTTCATCTCCCACAGCATTCTCCTGGAGAAAGTGGCTGCCCATGGCCTGGACAGGCATACTCTTTGCTGGGTTAACAACTGGCTGGGTGGCCGGGCCCAAAGGGTGGTGGTGAATGGAGTTAAATCCAGTTGGAGGCCGGTCACGAGTGGTGTTCCCCAGGGCTCAGTGTTGGG
>VYZW01061484.1:12210-22604 GCA_013401315.1 Balaeniceps rex | reverse complement strand
CAGGTGCTAAATATGTCCAGTCTAGGAAGGCTAACGGACACTTTTTTGCCACCGTTACACAGCACAGTGCTACAGTCGAAACCAGACATCACTCTGCGGGGTCTGAAAAGTAAGTGACAATCAAGGCCCTGTAACGCAGAGTACAGTAGGCATGGGCATGGTTCTAAGCAGGGATTTGACTTTACCGTAGATATTAAGAGCATAAGAGCTCTTGATATAGATAAGAGTGGCAGGCAGACAACTCTGAAGAGGTACCGACAAGAGAGCCCTGCCTCCCTCCATTGGCTGCATGGGGACTTAGCTGAACCCATATGGCATCCCAATTCTCCTGCCTGCTGAGCAGTGGGCCATTTCAAGCCAGAGAAGAGGAAAGGTGGGGTGTGGGGGTCTGCCCTGGGCTTGACAAGAGCTTCCCCTGGCCACTCAGGGTGGAAAATGCTATCTCCTAAGAAGTTCTTGCCCTGTGAGGGTGTCTTGATGTGCCTTGAGCTCTTCTGATGAGTCCCAGCTGGTCAAAGGGAACTTAGTTGGTTGAGTCCCCATCCCTGGAGGTATTTAAAAGCCAGGCAGACAAGGTGCTTAGGGACATGGTTTAGTAGTGGACAGGTACAGTTGGACTCGATCTTAAAGGTCTTTTCCAACCAAATGATTCTATGATTCCCTCAACCTGGTGCCCACGTGCAATTCACTAGAAAACCTCAAGCTGGACTAGCCTGCAAGTAGTAAGCCCCAGGTCCAGTAGGGATATCAGACAGGCAGAGGGTCCATGCTGGTATTCAAGAGGATCTGCAAGTGTGGAGTGCTCATCAGATAAGTCCATGAATGCATGCGTCTGTTGGCTAGCAAGCATCAAGCTTGACTATCTGGCAAATAGGAGACCTGTGAAGCAGGTAAGAGGGCCCAGAATCCAGGTGAGGTCTACAGTAAGCAACAGTGACAAGGTTGTTTGGCTTCCTAAAGTTAGATCTAGGTCATAAGGTAACTCTGGCAAGCTTTCAGGTATCTGTTTGAGCACCCCTCACCCTGCATTTACCTGGGGCTGATTAAACATCTCCTTCCTTGCTAGGATGTCAAAGGCCTTCACAGACTAGGGCAGCAGAAGGTGGGTATATCCCAGAATGACTACTGGCATTTCAACATTTTGTAGCTATGACAGTCAAAAAGAATGTCCTCACTTGCAGATTTTATATAGTCCCACACCCATAAATATGGGAACACTATGCACCTTTCCCAAACATGACGACAATGAATTATCTTGTCATCTTCCAGAGTCAGCATCCACATAGCTAAATACTGCTTCCTAGTAAAATACTCAAAGCAGGTGAAAAATGGGGATAACTCAGAAGCTGTATCTGTTTTTTTTCCTTTTCTGATCTGCTGCCTCAGAAATTGAAGCAGCCTCCAGCACAAGGGCCACAATTTAATTTGCAAGAATTGCACGTGGGGTGTGTGCGTGTGTGTGTGTATTTATACTCACGTGCCCCTTGCACTCAAGATTGTGAAAAGGTATATTAGTGTTTTGCCTCTATATGTTCAGGAAGCATTTGGCCACCAAATTAGCTTTCTATATACATCTATGTGAATGACAATATTCACATACTGTTATATAGCCACTTTTAAGAAAACAGCGTTGTACTAACCTCACTATCCCCCTGAATATTAGTTCAGACACATCTCAAGTCTCCAGTCCCCACTGGAAAGTTGTGCCAATTTACAAAAGGCCATCAGGATTGTCCTTCCAAAATACCTCATAAAACAGTAACACATCTCCACCACAAGCAGCTGTGTTGACTGTAAAATGAAATCCACATCAGTATTTCAATTGCCCCAGAAACACTTTTTAATGCTGGGTCCTATGATCCCATTTCTCACAAAAAGGGAACGTAGAGAGCTGTGATCAGCCTCCCACAATAATAATTTCTCTGTTCCTTTCTTTGTCCCATCACATAACTTGGGAGACATGGTTTGAAAGCCTAGGATCCCTTCTCTTCTCTCATCCCATTAACATGAATTTCAAAGGAGTTACAGCTATATTTATGCCCATCCAGCAAACAATCCATAGATTTGTTTTTGCAGAACACTGACATCATAAATGTTGATTATGTAATCATTGTAATACTGACAAAACAGGCTACACTAGAAAAAAAGAATCAGCATTACAACAAATGCTCAAAGGCTGTATTTTGGTCCACATATTAATCAAGTATTTAAACACAGCTGAGCACTCTTTTTCAGGGCTCAAGAGAATACCATAGACTAGTAACCAAACTATAGGAGCCAGTATACCCAAAGTCATGTGCTAGATTTGTCCCCTCTCCATTCAATATTCAGATACAAAGACAAGACCAGGTCTACCAGTTGGAAAGTTGCTGAAAGTAGCACAGGGAAAACTAGTAGTACCAACCGTTTTTTAATTAATGAAAAAAAATTAGAGTTCATGTTTGCAAAATCTACAAATTGGGCAGAACAATCCAAGCTTTATACACCCTATTACATATTTATAAAGAAGTTTTTGACACAAAAGAAAATGCAGGCAATAGATGTGCTTGAGGTGAAGTCGTTCCTGAATTGGAAAGGGAAAAGCAAATATACAGAGCATGTATTTAGAGTCCATCCCCTCCAAAGGCTCTTCAGAAAAGGGCATATTCAGATGTGATATTATTCTGATCAATAATCTTATTTGATTGGGGAAGATATACTATGGGTTGTTGAAATATAGAGGGGAGAATTCAACTTGCAATCACATTTCCTTTAATGTTTTCAATCAGACATTATTTGGGGGAGAATATGATAATTACTAATTAGTTCATATAACAGAGCCTGTAAACTGATGTAAACAAGCAATTAAGCTCTATCATCTACTTTGCTTCTGTTTTGCTGATATGTATAAACAATTGTTTTCCACATTGACCAAAAACATGATGTTGTTTAGGGCCAATGTTACTGGGTCTTTCATCAAGTAGCTATCTTCCAGATAACCTGTCAACTACAGACCGCAGTCACCAATGTGCATATTGTAGCTCTTTGTTTACAGAAGAGATGTCTAGTTATATCCCAACTTTCTACTGTAATCAAGAGAAATGTCAAAACTAGCCTAACTACACAGAACAAGTGTTTTAGAATAATATCTGAGGCTGATTACCTGCCCCCTCTGGTTGTATGAGGTTTAATATATGATTAAATAATATTTGAAAAGTCATGGCAGTCAGGTGAAGTCCCCCATGACTGGAAGAAGGGAAACATTGCGCCCTTTTTTAAAAAGGGTAGAAAGGAGGACCCTGGGAATTACCGACCTGTCAGCCTCACCTCTGTGCCTGGCAAGATCATGGAACAGATCCTCCTAGAAGCAATGCTAAAGCACATGGAGGACAGGGAGGTGATTCGAGACAGCCAGCATGGCTTCACCAAGGGCAAGTCCTGCCTGACTAACCTGGTGGCTTTCTATGATGGAGTAACTGCATCAGTGGACAAGGGAAAAGCAATGGATGTCATCTATCTGGACTTCCAAAAAGCCTTCGACACGGTCCCCCACAACATCCTTCTCTCTAAATTGGAGAGATATGGATTTGATGGGTGGACTGTTCGGTGGATAAGGAACTGGTTGGATGGTCGCAACCAGAGGGTAGTGGTCAACGGCTCGATGTCCAAATGGAGACTGGTAACAAGTGGTGTTCCTCAGGGGTCCGTACTGGGACCAGTGCTGTTTAATATTTTCATCAATGACATAGACAGCGAGATCGAGTGCACCCTCAGCAAGTTTGCAGATGACACCAAGCTGAGTGGTGCAGTTGACACGCCTGAGGGACGGGATGTCATCCAAAGGGACCTGGACAGGCTGGAGAGGTGGGCCTGTGCAAACCTCATGAGGTTCAACAAGGCCAAGTGCAAGGTCCTGCACCTGGGTCGGGGCAACCCCCGATATCAATACAGGCTGGGAGATGAGGGGATTGAGAGCAGCCCTGCGGAGAAGGACTTGGGGGTACTGGTGGATGAAAAGCTGGACATGAGCCAGCAGTGTGCGCTTGCAGCCCAGAAGGCCAACCGTATCCTGGGCTGCATCAAAAGAAGCGTGGCCAGCAGGTCGAGGGAGGGGATTCTGCCCCTCTACTCGGCTCTGGTGAGACCCCACCTGGAGTACTGCGTCCAGCTCTGGAGCCCTCAGCACAAGAAGGACATGGACCTGTTGGAGCGGGTCCAGAAGAGGGCCACAAAAATGATCCGAGGGCTGGAGCACCTCTCCTACGAGGACAGGCTGAGAGAGTTGGGGTTGTTCAGCCTGGAGAAGAGAAGGCTGCGGGGAGACCTTATTGCGGCCTTTCAGTACTTAAAGGGGGCCTACAGGAAAGATGGGGACAGTCTTTTTAGTAAGGCCTGTTGTGACAGGACAAGGGGCAATGGTTTTAAACTAAAGGAGGGGAGATTTAGGCTGGATATAAGGAAGAAATTTTTTACAATGAGGGTGGTGAAGCACTGGCACAGGTTGCCCAGAGAGGCAGTGGAGGCCCCATCCCTAGAAACCTTTAAGGTCAGGTTGAACGGGGCTCTGAGCAACCTGATCTAGTTGATGATGTTCCTGCTCACTGCAGGGGGGTTGGACTAGATGACCTCTAAAGGTCCCTTCCAACCCAAAGCATTCTACGATTCTATGATAAGTCACAGTGAAAAAAATGCTCTCAAATTTAAGAAGTGGGTGTTCAGTGCTGTATTTATTTGGCGCTTGGGCTTCTTACATTTATTGGAGAATGCCTCTATGGTCTTTTAGCTTACCATTTAATCTCTCTAAAACCAGAGGCTGTAGCTGCTAGTCTGAATTCTGAAACAAAGGTGACCAGAACACTACAACAAAGTTTTGGCAGTCTTGCCAGGGTCCCCTTTCTACTACCCCTCCCTACAAGAAGTAGGCAATAGATGCATCTGAAGAACAGATTTGCATTTTTCTCACCCACATCAAACCAGTGGCTCAGTTACTGAGCAATCAATTATTATAGGTTTTTCTTCTCTTCCGAGATTTCCAACTGAGGAGATCCCAAATGATAAGTAAGGATTATCATCTAATCATTCAAGTAAGACTGAAATGGAATTAAATTTATTAGTGTATATTTCAATTTCTCTAGTACATCAGCACCATATAATAATTCTGCTAAATATTGACAATGCCTTCAGTATAAAACACCACCAGCCAGCTTTGATATGAATCCATTAATCTAATCCTGAAATACAGTATTTCTATTTAAACTGCCAGTACAGATTAAGTACAACCATTTGGAAAGCATGCTGGAAAATTGTACTGGGTCTGGCTGAGATGGAGTTAACTTTCTTCATAACAGCTTGTATGGTGCTGTGTTTTAGACTTGGGACTAAAGCAGTGCTGATAACACACCAATGTTTTAGCTATAGCTGAACAGTGCTTGTGCAATGTCAAGGCCTTCTCAGTTTCTCACTCTGCTGCTGCTGCCCCCCCCAGTGAACAGACTGGGGGGTGAGCAAGAGGTTGAGAGGGGACAAAACCAGGACAGCTGACCCAAATTGACCAAAAGGATAGTCCATAGCATATGACATCACACTCAGCAATAAAACTGGAGGTTAGTCTTTCTAAGGTAGCTGTTGCTTGGAGACTGACTGGGCATCAGTCTGCCTGTGGGAGGTGGTGATTGCCTTTGCATCACTTGTGTTCCCCCTCCCTTCACTTATTAAACTTTTATCTCGACCCATGAGTTTTTCCTTACTTTTGCTCTTCCAATTCTCTCCCCCATCCTGCTGGGGGAGGGGAACAAGCAAGCAGCTCACACTGGTGGGTGCTTAGCTGCTGGCCAGGGTCAACCTACCACAAAAATAAAAATGGCCACAGATGTCTTACCTTGTTCTAAGAGCCACCCAAGCGGCATCAACGTCAGCATACAGATTCTTCTCCGTTGGCTTCCCAGAACTTGCACCATATCCAGAATAATCATATGAGAATATGTTGCAATTAATCCGTGAACCCAGTCCTATATAAAAGCTGCTCATCTGACCTAGGTCAACAGCATTTCCATGTGAGAAGAGCAAAGTATACTTGGCATTAAGCGAGCAACGCACAAACATACAGGCAATCCTGTTACCTTTACTTGTTCTAGTCATGAAACACTCGATTGCATCTTTTTCTCTAGAAGAATACTGCCAGTCTGCTCGCTCCAAGAGATGTAGAGTCCAGCAACTACCACTCTCATCACAAATCAGTGTGTATGTAGGATCAGGAGGTAAGAATGCCAGTTTGGAAGCAATTTTCCCTGGGCATGGTGGACAACAGAACAGGCAACACAGTTCACTAAAGGAAAGATTATTCATCTTCTATTCTGAAATAGGAAGAGAGAATGGTATCAGTTTCTAGTTACAATCCCATATTAAAAAAGCCTCATGAAAAATACAAACTTCATCTCTCCAGTAAAAAAGCAATTTCCACGGAAACATTTAACAAAACATATTTAAATATATAAGCAAATTTCTATATAATAGTTTATTTGATATTATTAACTGCTTTAAAGTGAGCATGCTATAAAAAACAGTAATAACTACAGCCCTGCCAGATGTTAAAGCTAAAAAAACCAAACCACACCACAAACCAAAACAAAAATATTTTTACCCAGAACAATAACAAGCATGAGTTCTGGAGTTTCTTTTGAGGAAATAAAGTCCCTCCCCTTAAGGCAATAACAGAAGTGTTCACCTCCTTGACAAATATACACGTCAAAGAACAATTAGAATATGTTATAGCATTTGCAGGGTAATAAGGCAATTAAGAGCCCTGCAGCAAAAAAACAAAACACTACAGCGTTTCCCAACTATACGGCAAGTATAAGTTATGGGCCCCTGCAAGCACTATCAGCAGTAGGAAAGGTGCATGAAGGTCAAGACTTTTAAGAAGCAAAATAAAATGCTTTACTGGCCTATAGAGCACTATAGACCTTCAGTGCACTGAAATCCAGATGTAAACTCTTCCCACACTGGCTGCAATCAATGTTTTCAAGCTTTCTAGAAATTAACCAAGGTTTCCTGTCTTGCAAGTAAGAATTGGGATTATGTTGATATTATCCCTTTTAATAAGACTATTTTTATACTATGCTTTAACAAAACCATCCCAAACCCAAATGCTCTAACACAGATATTCTGCAAATCAATATAAGCCACACTACCTATTCAAACTATTGGTTAATAGAGTGGGGAAGAAAAAACAAAACAATAACTGCATGTATACCTGAAGCAAGCTAGGTAAAGATACAGCTGCCTTGACAAACAGGTACTTTGTCCTCTTAATTTATAAGAAGGTGGGTGCATGGGGATATCCTTTGTCAACAATATTCCCCCCCCCCCAGAGAGGAGGAGTGATGAAATCTGCTAAGAGCCATGCTGGCCACACCAGTGCAGCTAAAATAAGCATTTACGCTACTTTCATGATGCTAAGGTGTGTCAATTTAAACAGCTTTTCCATCCCAACTCTATCCACAGGTCTCAAGTTCAGTTCTTACCGAGTCATGCAAATAGAAACACTGTTATAGTTTCATGCACCAATTTCAATGCTAGATTCAAGTTTACAGTCAGGAACAAAACAGACTAACTTCCAATGTCCATAGTCCCATGCTGTTTTAGAAATACCCATGTAATCCAACAACAACAAAAACCTTACTTCTAACTATATGTGGTGGGTTCACCTGGAGCACCTCCTGCCTCTCCTTCACTGATCTTGGTATCTGCAGGATTGTTTTTCCTCACATTTCCCCCCCCCCCTTCTCTCTCACAACTGCTGCACAGCGTTTTTTTACCCTTTCTTAAATACGTTATCACAGAGGCACCACCAGCTTTGCTGATCAGCTTTGGCCAGCAGTGGGTCTGTTTTGGAGGTGTCTGGAACCAGCTCTGTCCAGCCTGGGGGCAGCCCCTTACCTCTTCTCAGAGGCCACCCCTGCAGCCTCCCTGCTATCAAAACTTTGCCACATAAACCCAATACACTATAACACTTGACAATATTGAGAACTGATCTCAAAGCCAATCCTCTAACTTGTACAGAAGCATAATTTTCATGCCTGCATGCATTTCCAATCTCCATTGGGCACCGCTGCAGGAACTGTTGAATACAAACCACAGAACAGTTAACCTTATTTTGGACGTACGAGTAGTCTCTTTCCTATGGTAGGGTATGGACATATACTGCATAAAATGTGTCGTGGTTTAGCCCCAGTTGGCAACCAAGCACCACACAGCCGCTCGCTCACCCTCCCCCCACACCCTGTGGGATGGGGGAGAGAATCGGAAGGGCAAAAGTAAGAAAACTCACAGGTTGAGATAAGAACAGTTTAATAATTGAAATAATAATAATAATAAAAATTGCAATGAAAAGGAGAACGAGAGAGAGAAACAAAACCCAGGGAAAAGAAAACAAGTGATGCAACCGCTCACCACCCACCAACCGACACGCAGCCAGTCCCCGAGCAGCGATCGCTGCCCCCCAGCCAACTCCACCCAGTTTCTATACTGAGCATGACGTCATATGGTATGGAATAGCCCTTTGGGCAGTTTGGGTCAGCTGTCCTGGCTGTGCCCCCTCCCAGCTTCTTGTGCACCTGGCAGAGCATGGGAAGCTGAAAAAGAAAGTCCTTGACTAGGGTAAGCACTACCTAGCAACAACTAAACCATCAGTGTGTTATCAGCATTCTTCTCATCCTAAATCCAAAACACAGCACTATGCCAGCTGCTAGGAAGAAAATTAACTCTAACCCAGCCAAAACCAGGACAAAGTGTCATGTTAATAAAGTATACTTGTAGAGCAGTAAACACAAGCAACACAAGACAGCCTGATAAACATGAGGATTTTTAGAATACTACTGCTCTTTGTAGTTCAGAGTATTTTTGCTGAGACTGCTACAGCCAAGTGCTTTCATCCAGGGTCCCTAGCTTTCTTCAAAACAGAGGGAAGCCACAGATTCTTAGATACAAGTAGTCAACACTACCAATGTAGAGGAGATGGCAGAAAAAGGGTATAGTCACCTCCCATAAAGCCGTAAATTATCTCTTGAATGACAGATCCTGAGTAAAAAGGACTATATTTCTGCTAGCTAAAGAAACAATAGCCTCTGCATAAGTTGTCACTCAAATTTGTAATAGATAATCTCACCTGATAGGGAAAAGATGAGCTGACATTAAACTTGTCCTTAATTGGCAATGGAAGAGGTCTACTGAAGAGGACCAGGGATTTGCAAAAGGCTTAGACCGTCTTATGCACAAGAAAAGCTACACCTCAAAAAGTGAGATACAAATAGTCTGTTATGCCCAGGAACAGCAGGCTACCTTCCATGCCAGCAATAGAACAATAGCTACAGAATTTCTTAGTTCTTTCTGACTAGTGGATTGAGAAGCAAATAAAACAGTTTTCGCTATAACTGTCAACAACCCAGCAACACTGCAAATATGATTTCACCAAAAAAAAATTTAAATATTTGTCATAATAGTTTCAGGAGACTGGAATCTAGCCTATGGAATTCACATACAAGGCAGTACTGCAGTGAACATTTCAAGCAACACTAGCTATTAACTAAAGTCAGCTGTGGTGGGTATGGTACCCCAAAACAGCTTAAATGTGCTAAAAATGGGGTTTTGCCACATATGGCAAATAACTTCCTATGCTGATGAATATAGCTAAAGTATTATTTCTCTCCTATACTAGACTGTAATGCAGATTTAATGTAACATCCATTTAATCCAATAGAAACTATCTCTGTTGAATCTAAAGATTCTGATCCCAGAGGTGTTCTCCATTTAACTCACAGCTAGCAACAGCTCCTTTCTTTAAAGCAAATATTTCCCATGTTCTTCACTTGATTGACCTAAAGCAAGAAAACAAATAGTAGATCCCTAGCATCACTAACTGAACAAAAGTGACAAAACACCTACTGAACTCCCGCAGAAAGATACCGTCAAGTAAATGCAAACAACGTTTTCATTATACCGGAACTGGTTCATATTCACATGAATGGGTTCTTAACCTCCAGATCTGGAATGAAACTAGGATGTGAGAGTCCCCAGGGTGTATAGAGTAATTAGGATATCAGTATTTAAATGTTCAACTGAATCATCATTTCAACCTAGTAGTTCTCCACAAGATATCATAATTTAGATTCAATTAAAACAGACCTTATCATAAGGTATAAGGTATACAGGTCAGATTATTTGGTGAAGGGATTTAAACAACGTTAAAACAAACAAGGTATTTCTTAAAATTAGGAAAACATGATTTCCCAATGATTCATCTACCCAAGAATTATTAAGATACAAAGAAAAAAAAAAAAAAAAAAACCAACCAACAAAAAAAACCAACCAAAAACAGAGAAGGGCAGGCCACACAGGAGAGGAAGGAGAAAAAAAAA
>VYZW01061484.1:0-11567 GCA_013401315.1 Balaeniceps rex | reverse complement strand
CAAAACTGAACACAGCACTCGAGGTGCGGCCTCACCAGTGCCGAGTACAGGGGAAGGATGACTTCCCTAGTCCTGCTGGTCACGCTATTCCTGATACAAGCCAGGATGCCGTTGGCCTTCTTGGCCACCTGGGCACACTGCTGGCTCATATTCAGTCGGCTGTCGACCAACACCCCCAGATCCCTCTCTGCCAAGCAGCTTTCCAGCCACTCATCCCCAAGCCTGTAGCGTTGCATGGGGTTGTTGTGGCCCAAGTGCAGGACCCGGCACTTGGCCTTGTTGAACCTCATACAATTGGTCACAGCCCATTGGTCCAGCCTGTTCAGGTCCCTCTGTAGAGCCTTCCTACCCTCGAGCAGATCAACAATTCCACCCAGCTTAGTGTCATCTGCAAACTTGCTGAGGGTACACTCGATCCCCTCATCCAGGTCACTGATAAAGCATAACGGTTACTTGGCAAGACAAACACCATAACTCCAAATGTCTTCCCTTCCTCCTTCTTCCCTGTAGCATTTATTGCTAAGCATGGCATCATATGGTATGGAATATCCCTTTGGTCAGTTGGGGTCAGCTGTCCCAGCTGTGTCCCTTCCCAACTTCTTGGCCACCCCCAGCCTACTCACTGGTCAGGCAGTCCGAGAAGCAAAAAAGGCCTTGACACTGTGCAAGCACTGTTCAGCAGTAACTAAAACATCCCTGCATTATCAACACTGTTTTTATCACAAATTCAAAACATAACACCATACAAGCTACTATGAAGAAAATTAACTCTGTACTGCTGTACTGGTTTTGGCTGGGATAAGCTTTTAAAGTGAAAGCAATTACTTTATTAAACTTACATCTAACTCTCATATGAATAAAAAAGTAACATACAGAATGACAAAATTATAAGTACCTACAGGCAGTAGTTTTAGTCCACTCTTTAGCAATTAACCTTTTCATTAAAGCTGATAAAAGAGGGAGGGGAAAAAAAAAAATTTGTCTAATCAGAAACACCTCAAATATTTATCTTGGGATTCCTATGATAACACAAATGTAGTTCTTTCATCTAAGAAGTCATTCCTGTCCTCTTTCCTCTGCAAGCCATAACAAGAGTGGCTCCCATTATTTATGCTGCCAAGTACTTCACTCCATATTAGTAGCTTAGCCTCAGAAGCCTAACCCTTGCCAACACTTACCTAGAACAAGGTTAAACTTGTAAATACAGCTGCCAATTTGTAAATCTTTGGTGTTGCTCTAACTGTGCAACAGGCAAGATATTCACATTGTTGAGGTTTTTGGGTTTTTTTGAATAATCATTTTTCATTATATACTGCTGAAGTAAGAAACTATAACAGTTTCCCCTCACCCTTTCATTGAGCACAATTCAATGAAGGCTTGAGTTCACTACTGAAACACTAGTACTCATTTCAACATCTGCGTTATATTATCATGGAACAGAAAGGTATGAACATTTTCCAACTAGTTTAACAGTTAAAGAAACAAAATGTGTAGAGCAAACAAAAATTTTAAAGAGTATCCAACCAAATATTATATAAAATGATTCAACTAAGAATTTAAAAAGAACACACAGTAGATCTGGAAAAGAACACAGATGAAGTCTATTTAATAACAAAAAAAACATACCCAGAAATACTGTGAAGTAACTCTAACCTTTCAAGTACGTCTCAAAGAGCAAAACAACCCACAAAGACCGAGTAGCCTGATGTAACCAAAATCTCATTTTGGAATCATCAGATTTTAAAAGAAAAAAAAAAAAAAATATATATAGTTGTACTAGTCTCACAAATTTTAACAATATTAGAAAACCTAACTACAATATTAGAAAACCTAACTTGTTTTTACAGTAATACAGAAGCATTCTTAATTGTACCACCAGCTCTTTTGCTGGTTACTTTGTATATTTCAAAACAGACCTAATGGCACACTTGAAAGTAGAAGGGGAACACAGAAAATAGATTGCAAAAATCTAGCCATTCCTTCTCACAAAAAAAAACGAACCACCAAACCCCCCAAAAACCTACCCCCCCCAAAACCAAAGAAAAAGCCTCATAAGATCCCAGATAGACAAGTGTAGGATTATGTTAGATTACATAATGTTTTGTATGCTCCAGGAAAAACACTGCACTACAGAACTGCCCTGCTAAAACAATCTGCACATTGACAGACACTTAAACCCCTTATTGTATTTCACGGACATCAGCCTGGTGCTTCACTGCACCAGTCAGTGTATCAATAATGAAAAGCTATGCTTTTAAAACTAGTCTATGTTCAAGCAGTTCTATTTTAGCTTCTGCAGTCATGCTTCTATAGTCACCTTTTGGCCAAATATTTTTAAACTACGCATTCTAATGCAATTTTAGGGCACACGCCACTCCCACCATCAATAGCCAAAATTGAAGAAATAAATTAAGTCAGGCTGGACAAACTGAAAGAAGCTCTTCAAGTGTCTGTATTTAATAAAGACCTCACAGAAGTCAGTAACACTCACACAGAACCACTATTTAAATCTGGTAAAACAGAATTTAACAAGCATTTAAGTCAACAAAGACGTCCACAGCCAGACCACGGAAACGGAAGCCCCAGGCCCTCTAAAGCACCTCGGTGGACTACACCCCGACTCCCTGGGCGCAGAGAGCCCCTCATCCCTTTCCGTGGCGCGAGAAGCAGCGAGCTGCTCCCCCTACAGGGTGCAGGGCACCAGCCCCCGAGGGTCCGCAGCCAGGACATTGGCGGAGATCACCGCAACCCACCTACCCTGCCCGCACGCTCCAGGGTCAGAGAGCTGAACCGCCGCCCCCCTCATCGAGGCTCAGCGCCTACCCCGGCCTTTCCTCCCAGGCCTGCTCAACGGTTATCAGGGGTGGGTATCTCCCCTCACCTGCCCTATGATGGAGAAGGTGGGGGGAGGGGGCACATAAAAAAGTGAAGAAAGAAATAAACGGTCAGAGCTGCCAAGATGCCAACTCGCCTCCACAACTTTAAAGCGGATCCACGAACTGCAACCGGCGGCGTTGCTGCTCCCACAGCCTCCCCCACGCTAAGGCCCCACTGAAAAAGCCTCGCTCTAAGCAACCACCTCCAGCAGGTGGCTGGGGAGGTAGGGGAAAGGGGGGCTCACGGGCGCGCGCTCACCACGAGAGCGGTAGGTTAGAAGAATCCATACCTATACCTGACGCTCGTTCGATAGCGCGCGGCCGCCTCCGTCTCCCTCGCTAGGCAGCAGGCAGCGCGCGCACGGCCCCGCACTTTCCCCAACAGCCGCCGCTTGAACACCAGACCGACAGAGGAATCGGTTGTGCTGAGTAATGGCACGACCCCAACCAACACCTGCAGTTCCCCAGTCACGCTCTTTAGAAGAAAAAACAAGGCCCAAGGAGAGCTATGCTAAGCCTCACCAGAAAAAGTACATCTAATCACGTAACTGCCTCAGCAGCCAAGAGAATGGTGAAGGAGGAAGAGACCTGCAGGAACTAGTAACCGGCTGCAGCACGCCAATAAGAACACAGCCCGCAGCTCAGCTCTGGCCACTGAAGCTCCGCCTGAGAGGGGGTAGGCGGGGGTAGCCAGGGGGCAGCAAATCGGTGTGCGCGGAGGGATTATACAGACGCTGTCTCTAGCCAATGGGTAGGTTGGTTAGGGCTCTTCTTCTGGCAGCTAAAGGGGAGGTGGTGGAGTTAGAGTAGACCTGAAGTAGTGGTGCTGGTTACGTCTAAGAGACCACATCAGAGCAGATATTCATACTGCAGTCTGTGGGGAACCCCCTGCTGGAGTAGTTGGATGTTTCTTGAAGTAATTACAGCCAGTAGAGAACTTATGCTGGAGCAGATTGTCCCTGAAGGGCTACAGCTTGTGGAGAGGACCTATGCTGGAGCACAGGAAAAGTGTGCCATATGGTATGGACTATCCCTTGGGTCAGTTGGGGTCAGCTGTCCTGGCTGTGTCCCCTCCCAACTTCTTGTGCACCCCCAGCCTACTTGCTGGCAGGGCAGTGTGAGAAGCTGAAAAGGCCTTGATGCTGTGTAAGCACTGCTCAGTAATAACAAAAACATCAGTGTGTTATCAACGCTGTTTTCAGCACAAATCCAAAACATAGCACTGTACCAGCTACTGGGAAGAAAATTAACTCTATCCCAGCCAAAACCAGTACAGCAAGCTGCACCTGCCAGGAGCCCTGTCTGTGCTCATGTCCCTGGTGTGGGAGCTATCTGTCCTGCCTGGCCACTGCCTTCCCGCTGGCCTTCCTCCACCCTGGCTGCAGAGCTGCTGTGCCCAGTTGCTTGAGGACCCACCCAGGAAGACTCCTCTCCATGGGATGAGCTTCTGCCCAGGGTGCTCCTGGCTGCTAGGTAGGCCTGCCACAGGAAGGCTGTGCCCCCCACCCAAGGCCAACAGCAGCTGTTCAGAGGGGCACCCACTGGCAGCATGGCGCTGCCATGTTACTCACTGCTGGAGAACAGCTCTATTTTCCTCCTAGAGTCTTCCTTCAGCCCACGAGAGGGGAAACCCAGGAGAGGGAGAAGATGACGCATGGAGGAGTCACCACTGCTCTTCGTTCCTGTTCCTCCTCCTGCCACTGCATGCTCTCAAGGTGGGCACTGCTTCAGGATCTGCCAGCTGCTGCGGAGCCTCGCACCAAAGTTACTACCCACCAGCCCAATGCCACCCCTCTGTGGTAGTAGAAGCAGGGGGAGTGAGGCAGGCTCAACCTGCATAGCCCTGCAAAGCAGCTTTGCCAGTGGACAGAGCCTTGATCAACCATTTTCTGCTGAGGCCTATGCTCCTGCCTCCCTGTCACCCCACCCCTCACAGCCGTGGCCACTGCTTCAACACAGACCCACCTCACACAAGCCTGCCTCCCACTCCAGAGAGGCCTGGGCCACCACTCACACCTCCTTGCGAAGGTCCCCTCTGCTTGTCTGGGTGACTTGAAATGTGTCAACCTAATGCTGGTCCCTGCAGCAGCAGCTGCCGTACAGCTACCCTGACATTGCACAGCTGGAATTACCTGTATTGCAGCCGTGGCCCTGGCAAGACACCACTGCTGCTTTGCAGGCCTACCTGTGGCTCTGAGGGTGCACCAGCCAGCTCCACGTGGGTCTGGCATTGATGGAAATGTGTACAATGCCTCTCACTGTGGTGTTCCACTCTTTGCGATTTTCCTGTAATTTTTTTATCCTACTTATTTCCTTCTCACCCCCTATACTTTCTGAAATCATGTAATTGATAAATTATCTTTTTTTTTTTAACACAGGAAATTTTTAACTACTGATTGTGGGAAAACAAGAAAATATGACTTAATTGTTCCCTAACAGTTTAGAAAACATTTTAATGGCCCTATGTTTATTATTTTTAAAAAATAAATAATTAACCCTATATTATTTTCTGTCCTTTAGGGGAGGGAGGGGAAAGCTAGAGGCAAACCAGAAATTAGGCCCTAATCCTAGGCTTGAAGCTACTCTTCTTGCTATTCCGTGAAACTAAAAAAAGCTTTTCATAACTAAAAATGATGTAGTTACACTGACAATCCTGCAGCATGAACTAGCCCATAATTAAGTTTAACATTGAGTGCTTGGAGTTTAATACTAGCCCTAATCTTAGGCACAGAGTTATAAGATTTTTAATGACCGTTTACTCACCAAGGTATTATTACAGCTCAAAAATGACACTCCTTAAAATAAGACATTACTATAGCCCATCCTAGAAACAAAAAATTATGTTATCAGATTATTATATCAGGAAAGGATTTTTTTCCTTACTCCCTTCCTTCTCCCCTTCCTTCCTTCATTCCCTCCTTCATTCCCTCCTTCCTTCCCTCCTTCTCTCCCCCCTGCTTCCTTCCTTCCCTCGTTCCTTCAATACTTCCCTCTCTTCATCCTTCCCTCCCTTTTTCCTTCCCTCCTTCCTTTCTAAAATCCTTCCTTCCTACTGTACTTCCATCCCTCCTTCCTTTCTTTCTTCCCTCCCTCCTTCCGGCCCTTCATCCTTCCTACCCTCCCTCATTCCCTCCCACTTTCCTTTCCTTTACTTAGTCCCTTCTTAATTTCTTCCCTCGTTCCCTCTATCCTTACTTCCCTTCCTCCTTCCTTCCCTGATGCATGCCTTCCCTCCATCTCTCTTCCCCCTTTTCTCCTCCCTCCCTTCTTTCTTTTCCTTCCTTCCTCCCTCACTCCCTCCTTCTTTTCTTTCACCTTCCTACCTTCCTTAATTCTTTCCCTCTTTCTTCCTGCCTTTTTTCTTTATTTCCTTCTTTATTTCTGTATTTGGCAAGGTTTATGTGGCAAGGTTCTGGTAGCAGGAGGAGCTCCAGGGGTGGCTGCTTTGAGAAGACACCAGAAGTTGCCCCCATGTTGGACAGAGCCAGTTCCAGACGTATCCAAGATGGATCCACCGCTGGCCAAAGCTGAGCCAATCAGTGATGTTGGTAGCACCCCTGTGATAGCATATTTAAGAAAGGGTAAAAAATGCTGTGCAACAGCAGCTGTGAGAGAGGAGTGAGAATATGTGAGAGAAACAGCCCTGCAGACACCAAGGTCAGTGAAGAAGGAGGGGGAGGAGGTGCTCCAGGCGCCAGAGCAGAGATTCCCCTGCAGCCCATGGTGAAGACCATGGTGAGGCAGGCTGTCCCCCTGCAGCCCATGGAGGTTAATGGTGGAGCAGATATCTACCCTGCAGCCCGTGGAGGACCCCACGCCGGAGCAGGTGGATGTGCCCTGAAGGAAGCTGTGACCCTGTGGAGAGCCCACAGGCTCCTGGGAGGAACTGTGGCCTGTGGAGAGGGGTCCACGCAGGAGCAGGTTTTCTGTCAGGAACTGTGGACCGTGGAGGATGCACGCTGGGGCAGTCCATTCCTGAAGGACTGCGCCCCATAGAAAGGACCCATGCTGGAGCACTTCTTGAAGAACTGCAGCCTGTGGGAAGGGCCCACATTGGAGAAGTCTGTGAAGGACTGTCTCCCATGGGAGCGACCCCATGCTGGAGCAGTGGAAGAGTGTGAGGAGGAAGGAGCGGCAGAGATGAAATGTTATGAACTGACCGCAACCCCCATTCCCCATCCCCCTGTGCCATTCAGGGGGAGGAGTTGGAAGTTTTGGGAGTGAAGTTGAGCCCGGGAAGAAGGGAGGGGTGGGGGGAAGGTGTTTTAGATTTGTTCTTATTTCTCATTAATTTATTGCCAGTTAAACAGAATAGGATAAACAGACAGGTGCAGAACTCACATGAGCATTACTAGGATTTTCATACTTGCACTAAATGAGAATAGGCCTCAAAATCAAAAGGTGGATTCAACATTCATATGTGAAAGGTCTAATGTGTACTTCCTCTTCCTTTCAGTACGATTAGCAGAAAAAGATGCCCCAAAAAAGAAACAAAGAAAGAAAAAAATCTTCCATTTCTACAGGGTCATCTGCGGGTGGTTTAATTGTCAGTTGTTTAATTGTTAATTACATCTTCCACCTCAGGAAACAAATCTTATCACAATAAATTGAGAAAGAAAACCTGTATTTGAAAGCATTTAAATGGTTGAAATGTATCTTCCTTTCAGTGGTCCAAGCTATATAAAATTCCTTTAACCATGCTTTTCACTACTGCAAATAAACTAAAACTGAGAATAAGCAGACCTAAACTCTGCTTTCAGAGACAACAGTGTAAATTCAGAGTGAAATGTATTGATAATGGCATTGCTGTAGATTTATTTCTACTCACTGCAAGTGGAATATAGCTATCTCTTATAGTCAGATCCTGTTTCAGCTTTAATAGTGGGAAAGCTCCTTTGACATCAACTGAAATAGGTTGTGCTTTTAAATGCATGGGTAGTACTATATACAGCTGCTTCTGTTTAGTCCTCTGTGCTAATACAGCATCAGACCCATTTATATGGTGAAAAGACAAGCTTACTGGAGAATTGGTGCCAAACAAAGACAAATGACACCCTGACATAATCTGAAAATGCATGAATTTCTCAATAGCTTTTAAATTGGTACAGAGAGTATGAAACTTCTGTTATCTCACTTCCATTTACTTTATTTCCTGGACTTTTTGAGCCACTGAGTGAAAGGCATGGATAAGAGGTATGTTATTATTCTGTGGAATACTTCTTAAACCATTTTTTTTTAAGGTACCATAAAAATAGACTCATTAGTAACTGTGTAGTCTGTAATGCTTGTGTAGGTTCTTATACCACGCTCTTAATGTATCTGTGTACTGAATTAAACAGGAGGAGTAACCTCTGTCTTGTGTTTGCCCTCTCGTCTTCCCCTTGGGGGAAAATGAGCAGAGTGGTGTGTTTTAGTTTGAAAGATATCCAGAGGAATAATAGGTTTGGGCTAGCACAGTCAAGGAAGCAGAGCACAACGTGCATTTTGAGGGGAAGGTAGTGAGGTATCTGATGGTCCTTAATTTCCCTGGGAGACCATTCTGCAATATTAGACCAAGCTCACAAAAGTCTGCACTGATAACTTTTTAATACAGACAATTTCTTAGTGTGAAAGGAACAAAGTGATTTTGTGTTGTCTTTCTCACAGTACTTAAATCAGTGTTTTGGTCCCCTAAATATGGGAATCAACTGAGATTTTGAAGATAAGGGTTATGGCACTGAACTCTATTCATCGGGAGCTGGGGTTTGTTCACAGGGCCATGGTCAGTGAAGACACATGCTGCCAATTTGGCACTGGCTGGAGTCTTGTATGTGCCAAAGACCACAAGCCCAGGTGGGCAGCTTAGCTCTAGTTCAGCTGAACAATGATAAAACTGAAGTGATGAACACTAGATCACTGCTTCCTGGTGGAAATAACAGGACTTGGGAGTGTTGAAGAATTGCTATGGGATGGTCCCCCAGACTTTACCATCAATGAGAAATTGAGGAACTATTGTGGAGTATAGACTGACCTGACAATTTGAAGATATATACTTCCCACTGAAAATTATGATAAGCATGGTTTCAATTGGTATCCTTAGTCAGATGATCCTCTCCAAGTGATTTGCTGATAACAACAGCCATCTATGGTGAAAGATAAGTGGAACATGTCCATCCTATCTCTGTGTTGTCTTTTTACAGTAATAAACCTTTTTACAATAACAAGGGTAACATCAATAAAATCTGCTCCATGACCTAAGTTTTGAACAATGAAAAACTATCTGATGTTCACTGTTTTATGGCATATATGACAGCAATGAGAATGTATGGAGATGTTCTTCTGTTACTTGGAGAATAAGCTATTCTTTCTGCTCTATTACAGCAGGATTAACTACATTGATTTCACTCTTTCATTTCAGTTTATTTTTATCAAAATTTCCTCAAACTACTTGACTACCTGAAGAGTCACATCTAAACAGGTGTCTGATTCTGTAAAGTGAATTTAAACACATTCAAACTCTCATTTAAATTTAATGAGATAATTTACCTACCTGAAGATATGTCCCTTCTTAAACACCTTGCTGAAGCACAGGACAAAACATGACTTGCAAGTACCAACTATTGATATGGAATATCAAATACTTGTGGAGAACTTAGGGACTGATCTACAGAGTTAAGGTATTCCCCAAAATAATTATATCAAATGATATATTTTCTGTAGTCATGATTGCTCTCATATTCCTTGAGCATGAAAGGCTTAATCTGTCAGTTTCATAATTAGTTGTGACTATATTAATCTTTTTTTTCCTTTTTTTAAAGCAAACCTTGTCAGTTTGTAAGAAATACCAGGCCACATGAGTCATGTACACTAGATAGCACAGGGACTAGGGGCTGCTTCTCTCTCTCCATGAACAGCACCTGGAAGAAAGGGTCAGGAATGAGATAATGATGGGTCTTCTAGTGATACTGGTGCCTTGGGGTCCAGCCTAGTGTCCTGGTTTCAGCTGGGTTAGAGTTACTTTTCTTCCTAGTAGCTGGCATAGTGCTGTATTTTGGATTTAGGATGAGAAGAATGCTGATAACACACTGATGGTTTAGTTGTTGCTAGGTNAATTATTATTATTATTATTATCATTATTATTACTATTACTATTATTATTATTTTATTTCAATTATTAAACTGTTCTTATCTCAGCCCGTGGGTTTTCTTACTCTTGCCCTTCCGATTCTCTCCCCCATCCCACTGGGGCGGGGGGAGGGTGAGCGAGCGGCTGCGTGGTGCTTAGTTGCCAACTGGGGCTAAACCACGACATCTAGCCAATGAATAGTAGTCTTACATACGTGCAGCAGTGCAAGAAACGGAGATACGTGCAAATAGCATGTTTCCTAAGGTCAGGTCAAGGCCAGAAGAGAGCATATCCTGAGCTGAAGTGAATAGAGGGAGGACAAGAAAATACCCGGTGAGCAAGCTTGGACAGTCCAGTTCCCAGCAGTGACACCAGAGGCACTACTATCCCCAGAGTATCACAACTACAGTTGTGATTTGAAGGAGGCATTTCTGTCTTAGATTTCTCTTTTGTGCAGATAAGCCAAAATTTTATTTTTCTTTTTTTTCCCTTAACATCACAACAGTGAGCATGGGCTGGGTGGATATATAACTCCTCAGCACATACAGGCACACAGAACTGTGTGTGTATGTTAGGAAAGCAACCACTGGTAAGAAACCCCACAGAGCATTTCAATTCTTAAAGGTCACACGTATGACAGCTTTTAGATACCTTGAGGCATCTAAGTGATTGTAATTGGTTTTGGTCACTTGGGGTCAGACTTACATTTTTCTTTTTATTAGGCTTCTGTGAATATATCTGAGAGGTTGAATAAAATTATAGAAAGGTTAATCAAGATGTAATCACTGGTTCTTAATGTACAGGAAAGGAGAAAAGTAATATTCAGTGGTTTTACATGTACAAAATTAACTTTTCTTCTAAGACTCAGTATTCATTTGCTAAAGTACTGTGAGCACATTGAAGATTTTTTTCTCAGTATTAAATACAGCTCCATTTTATATTGCATAGAGGGCAAGACAAGTTGTAAATAATTTCTACTTTGTAATGAAAGTAATCTCTAAAATATTAAAGTAACCTCTCCCATTTAATGAAGCATATTCCTTTAAGTAAAGTAGAAACTGAAATATGCTTCTTTGAATACAAAGGTAAATAAAACTAGTTGGAATATTTTTTCCATATTCTTAAAAAAAAATTTTAAGGAACATAGCTTTTCCACTTTATACGGTTGGACTTGATGATCTTAAGGGTCTTTTCCAACCTAAATGATTGTATGGTTCTATTCTATGATTCTAAACTAAATTAATTTCCCCAAGTCGAGTCTGTTTTGCCCGGGTAATTGGTAAGTAATCTCCCTGTCCTTATCTCAACCTACGAGCTTTTCATTGTGTTTTCTCCCCCTGCCTTGTTGAGGAGTGGGAGTGATAGAGTGACTTGGTGGGCACCTGGCAGCCAGCCAATGTCTACTCACCATGCTTGCTTGCTTTCTTCTTTCTCGCTTGCTTTCTTTCCTTCTTTCTTCATTTCTTGCCTTCCTGCCTTCCTAAGTCACTTCCTTCCTCCCTCCCTATCTCCCTTCCTTTTATTTTCTTTCTTTTTCTCTCTTTTTCTCTGTGTCCTGGTTTCAGCTGGGTTAGAGTTAATTTTCT
>VYZW01061483.1:0-50383 GCA_013401315.1 Balaeniceps rex | reverse complement strand
CCCCGCGGCCGGCCCGGGGGTCCCCGCCTCGGGGGGCTGCGCCCCGTGGGAGCGACACGGCCCGCCCCGGCCCGGCCCCCGCGGTGCGCTGCCAGCGCACGGCTTCTGCCGGAGCGGTGGCTGCAGCCGGGTGGTTCCGTGCCTCTCGGCACCGTTTGGCCCCTGTACTGCTGGTACCGGCCCTGCCGTCCTCTGCCCAGCCACGGGCTGTGCCGGGGGGTCCTTTGGGAGGTGTCAAGCTGCTTTGAAGTGGCATCCAGTTTTGCCTTTTTAGGAAAACAGATCGTCTTCCCGCTTCTTCTTCCCTCCTCTTTTCTATTTTGACTCCTATATAACCTTGGGGCTATATGAAATTACTTCACCAAGTCATTCACACTGCGGATATTAGGCTTGCAAATCGTTGGTGCTTTGTGCACGCAAGAAGGCAGCTAACGAGTCTCCCATGGGAAGTGTTGTCCACGCAATTGGTGGATCGAGTGCAGAAAGTCAAGTGCCGCAGTGTGACTGGGGCTGCAGTCGGCCTACTGCCTGCCGCTCTGGTTTGGGGCTCTGTAGAGTAGTACTGGAGGTCCCCCAGTGTAACGCGGGAAGGCAGTCGCACTCCTGGCCAATCTCATGGCTGGTAGAGAATGGGAGAATGCAAAAGGTGCAACAGGACCTACTTGGAGGAGGAAGTCACTTTATTACTTGGCAATCCCGGATCTGGGAAGAAGCAGTGACCTGAACCATGAGCGAAGGCATTTCATTTAGTAGGAGTTTAACCCACAACTGTACATATAGTGGTTCCTGATGCTGTGCCAGCTTTTGCTGTGAGTTTGTTTACTCTTGCGCACTGAGTGAGGCTACGCTGGGCTAGCAAGTTTGGAAAAGGAGTTTCCAGCCTTTTCATAGCTCCTAATGCTCTCTGCCTTCAGGTCTGGGGCTGCTTGGTCATCATCATCCTTGTTCCCCAGCTGCAGAGGTGCCTCTTAACCTCGATGCTACTGTTGCTTCCAGCTGTAGTCTGCCTCTGTGGCTCCCTCCTCTGTCCCAGTGGAAGGACCATGCTTCTCTATTTTGCTCACCTGCCACGAATGGTGGCTTCAGGAAGGGGGAGGTGATAAACATGACAGGACCTACCCGTCTCCATCCCGAGGTGGGCCTTCACAGAACAAGCCTCGCTTGTAGCCATGACTCTCTGGTATTGCTGGGTTGATTACAGGGTGCTCTCCTCAAAAGCCTGGAGCGCTCTAGGAAGTGCTGTTTGTGCTTCAGTAGATGATGTCCTTCTCACGCTGCAAGATACGATAATACCCATAAGCTAAACCTTGATCCTAAAAACTCTAAAACTTTGAGCCTTATCTTAGGAAGTCATCAAGCATCTCTTGGTGCTTGTGGTGGCACACAGGACTTCCAGGTCAATAGCGCTCCTGAGGGCTGCTATGTGCTTGTTATAGTCCATCCTTGAGGAGGCGCATTTCATCATGAGTGTGTTTCCTACCGTAATTTCAATATAACACACATTGTTCTTCAGGATTAAATGTAAATGTAAATGTAAAATCTGATCTGGATTGCTTTTGGATTCCTCTGGTTTGCAAGAACACCAGTGAGAAGTTTGTTATATTCATGAAGACTCACTTTCCATAATTTTACAACTTTTCAGCTGTACTGATTTGAACACGTCGCAATCTGCAGTCCGTGTGTCAGCCTCAGCATCACTACTCTGTGGATGACTGTGGCAGCAGAAGAGGAAGATTAGAAATGGGACACCCAAAAAAGGTCTCACTTTATTTCAGGACTTATCAGAAGTTTCAGTGGATGCACAGAACGCCTCAAAAGGCATAAAACACCCCCACTGAGCAGCCTGACTTGGTCATCCCCAAGATGATCCATCCCCAAGGTCACACAGAGGTGACCGTTCCCTTGCCTGCAGTCTCATTCTTTCTCGGCTGAACTGACTACAATCTTTTATTGACTGTCTTTCTGGAGCAGTCCTGTTTGGCAGTCTGTCTGACAGCACTGTGCAATCTGACAGGATATCTCATGTAATAGCAAGTTAGGGAAGAGAACTGCTGGATGGCGCCTTCAGGAACCAGTGCTTCAAAAGGTGATAATTTTTGGAGTATGGATTATTTAGGAGTCATTCTTTCATATGTTCCTGTAATTTGTAGTAGCTCCAGTGTTGACTTTTTTTGTCAGACATAAAATTTCAGGCTTGTATGTAGTATAGCTAATGTGTACAGAATTATATAGGAAAAAATGCTCCACTGGTTGAAACTGGGTGTAGTTATATCTGTTGTACCCATTTACAGAAGTTGATTTACGTTGACAGAAGACCTGACACAGCTTTTGCCTGTCAAACATTTGTATATATGTGGCAAAACTTGAGACCGTGTGCTGTGTGTTTCCACAAGGCGAGTCCCCCAAAGTGGTGGGGAGAGGTTTACAATTTCCCTGATGACAGCTATCTTCTCAGCCACATCACCGTTGAGACGGAATGCGTTGCTCTTTAAATGACAGCCCGTCAAAATGAGAACGGAGTGCTAAAATTGATTTCAGTGGAATTTAGGTTGTCCTGAATCGTTGGTGAGGTGTACCTTAGATTGCTTGTGGCTGAGGTGGTATAAATAGCTAACTAGCTAGACTTGGCTGCCTGGTGTGAACACAGGCTGAAGGATTTGGATCAGAGAGTATAAGGGCTCTTTCTGCAACGGCATGTATAATGATGATAAAATGTCTACCCCCTCCTCTCCTGTCTTAGGCTGCAAAAAAAAGCTTCCCTCAGCATGGCTCCACAGAGGGGAATTTGTGCCTGGTCCACCTGATAACCTTCTACGATGAAGTGACTGGTTTGGCAGATGAGGGGGGAGCAGTGGGTATTGTCTACCTGGACTTCAGTAAGGCTTTTGGCACTGTCTCCCGTAACACCTTCATAGAGAAGCTGATGATGTGTGGGCTGGATGAGCAGACAGTGAGGTGGACTGAAAACCAGCTGAATTGCCAAGCTCAGAGGAGGATGATCAGTGGCACAAGTCTGGCATCTAGTAACTAGCAGTGTACCCCAGGGGTCAATACTGGGTCCAGTCCTGTTCAACATCTTCATTAATGAGCTGGACGATGGGGCAGAGCGTACCCTCAGCAAGTTTGCAGATGACACAAAACTGGGAGGAGCGGCTGATACGCCAGAGGGTCGTGCTGCTGTCCAGAGAGACCTCGACAGGCTGGAGAATTGGGCTGATGGGGACCTCATGAAGTTTAACAAGGAGAAGGGCAAAGTCCTGCACCCGGGGAGGAACAAGCCCACGCACCAGTACATGCTGGGGGATGACCAGCTGGAAAGCAGCTTGGCAGAAAAGGACCTGGGGGTCCTGGTGGACACCAAGTTGAACATGAGCCAGCAAAGTGCCCTTGCTGCAAAAAAGGCTAATGGTATCCTGGGCTGCATCAGGAAGAGAGTTGCCAACAGGTCGAGGGAGGTGATCTGTCCCCTCTAGTCAGCACTGGGGAGTCCACATCTGGAGTGCTGGGTCCAGTTCTGGGCTCCTCAGTACAAGACAGAGATGGATCCCTCTCATAGTGGAGAGAGTACAGCAAAGGGCCACAAAGATAATTAAGGGACCAGAGTATCTGTCCTATGAGGAAAGGCTGAGAGCTGGGACTGTTCAGCCTGGAGAAGAGAAGGCTCAGGGGGATCTTATCAATGTGTATAAGTACCCGAAGGAAGAGTGCAAGGAAGATGGAGGCAGGCTCTTTTCACTGGTGTCCAGTGACAGGACAAGAGACAAATGGCACAAACTGAAACACAGGAGTTTCTGTCTAAACAAGGAAAAAACTTTTCTGCTGTGAGGGTGGTCAGTTGCTGGAACAAGCTGCCCAGAAAGGTTGTGGGGTTTCCATCCTGGAGATATTCAAAAGCCATCTCGACATCGTCCTGGGCAACTGACTCTAGGCGACTCTGCTTGAGCGGGGGCGTGGATCAGGCACCTCCAGAGGTCCCTGCCAACCTCAGCCATCCTGTGATTCTGTAATTCTGTGAGCTGCTTGTGTGAACATTTAGTTCTGATGTAATTCGGTCCTAGTTTCATTTGGTGTAAAGGAAATGTATTTTAATTTTTTTAAGTTACAGAGCAGATTCAGCTCTTTTACTCTATTCTCAATGGGATGGGATTCATTTAGATTCAGGGCTTCTACACCTGTGTCAAGCAGAATAAATGGGAGGGAAGCACAGCCTTTTTGTTTATTGTACTTCGCCACGTGTTGCATTGTAACTTGACTCATTAAAGACTCGTTAACATCCATTATACTTATGACTGCTTTGTAAACAATGCTAATTCAATAGGACTTCAGAGTCTAATTCCCTCTAGAGTCCTTTGTAACTCCTAGCCATGACTTACTTTCCATCTGATGTGGAAAAGGGGACCCCTGTGAGACATTTGTGGGCTCTGCAAAGCCTGCTAATTTAGTAATGCCATAGTTCAAGCATGCTATTATTACGAAACCTCAGGACTGAGCTTAATGCGTGGGCTGGGAACTTAAAGGATTTATTTTCAGTGAAGTGATAACCTTTGGGTCAGTTCAGCTTTGCCCTAACTTCCCAGAGATTGAGCAGACCAACCACCTCTCCCTGTTACATTGGCTTCCAGGGAAATATTTCTGAAACGTGCCCTTGTTGCTAACTCTGAGAGATTTACAGCATTGGGACTGCGTTATGGACAGGCTGTGCCCAGCTTTTTAAGTCTAAATGTTGGGCTTGTAACAGTCATGGCACAAGGAAACACAGAAAAAGAGGCTCAGTGATGGGAACCATCCTTCATTTCCCTTCCTCTGTAGAAACAGTGAGGTGGTATCAGTGGTCTTGCATGTTACACTGATGGTTGGCTATTGTGAGGTTTATCGAGTGTCAGCTTATGGCAAACAGGATAAATGTAGGATCTCAGAGACTTTGTGAAGGCATCTGAAGTCAAGTCTATACTGTGAAATAAAAAAGAGAAAGGGACTAATGCCTCGGGGTTCCTGCAGAGCTCGTTGCATCTTCTAGGCAAGGACTACAGCCCCATCCAGTTGCCTTTTGCAGCTTCATCACTGCTGAGCGGGTGGCCTTCCTACCGGCTCTTTTTCTTGGATGCTGAGTGGTCCTTGTTGCTGAAGGCAGAATCATCACTTGTTTTGCTGAATTTTTGCATCAAATCCCATAGTTGCTTTGAGTAACGTAGTGTCTTGCATCTTGTGTGATTTATTCAAAGAGAGAAGAGAGAAATATGACCAGAAAGGGAGGTCTGGGACATGCAGCTGAGAGGCACTGTTCTGTTCGCTGCTGGGAAAAGGTACGTTACAAGAGTTAAAGGCTTTCCGTTGCTATAGGAGTTTTTGTTCTGTGAAAGTCCTGCATTTCTTGCTGAGCACTGAACAGTGTCCTGCTTCTGGAAAGTTTAGGTTGTTCTTCTTCAAGCAAAGTTCTTTGTCTTTGAACACTGCCCTCTCCTGTTTGTGAACTCATGGCCCAAAGGCAATCCCAGAGGTTATGATAACATGTGCAGATCCTACAAATTTCTCAAAAACAAGTGTGAAATTAGATTGCGTGTCCTGGCTTTAAAATAATCTCTTCTTGCATGTGTAAGCATGCAAATAATCACTTCTTGCATGTGTAGCACCTTTGGTGATAGCAAGGTGAGACCTCTTTTGCTACACAGGCAAAACATGACTATTAAATACAAAGACCTCCTTTAAAAGCTGTCAAAGTATTTTGCATAAGCATCATCCCCTGCTCGGCCTGTTCTTTGATTCTTCCCACTATCTCACGTCAGAGAGAGGGTGACGGAGCTCTGGTCCAACCTTGTAGGGCCATTCTTCTACCGCAACTGGGTAGATCTGACATAGGGGTATCAGATGGTGACCAAATATTTCTCTGATAAGTGCCCGTTTATGGGTAAAGTTACGAGTGTATTGAAACCCCAGCAAGTCCCTGTTTATGGGTAAAGTTATGAGTATATTGAAACCCCAGCATTCATAAGTCACGAGCCAAGCCCCCAAATTGGTAAGATGAATGAAAAGTCAGGAGCTTAAAATTGTCAGCAATTAGAATAAACCATTAGAAGGTGGGTTATTTCTGTGGTTTTCTATCGTTGGTTTTTCCTTCTCCAGCCTCTATGGCTCAGGTTTTCAAGCAGTCCTCATAACTGTTAGAACAGAAAAGTAATTTTTTATGAAATCCGTGGATCCTGAAGCAGAAGTGTAACCCACCGAATACCATTAGAACTGCTAAATGAAAGCAGGATGTTTCTAGGAACACTAGAAAGGGTGTCTGTGCTAGATACGGTACCACCACTTTTCATTTCATCTGGCTCATTTTTTAAACTAACTATACCAGGCTGGGAGGAAGTACCTGTGTCCCCTCTGGCTTTAATGCATGAGCATGCCATGTCATGCTTTAATGGTCCCCATGGACCATTTGACAGAAGGTTGTTCTACGTGCCATAAGAGTGTGTAGCCACCTCATGCGAGGTCTCGGGGTCCATTCTTCCTTCACATTCATACCCCACCCCCTTGATGGCAGAGAGGAGTGTGGCTGGGCACCCAGCCTGTCGTGGAGCTTCGGACATTAGTTACTGCTTTTTCTAATAAATTGTGTTTTGGGATGGGATAGGGAAAGTGAAGCATGAGAACGCCAGTACCAGAAAGGAGAGCTTGGAAGAGTTTGTCAGTGCCGAGTACTGGAGCCACATACTCTGTTTGACCGATCTGGCGTTGTTTTTTTGAAGCAATTATATATCTGGCCTTGATACAAAAAGTACTAATTTCTGCTCTGTTATATACATATGTGAAGACTGATATAAAATGCAGATCGAAATGGCATAACCATGCCCCATGGCACATGTGGCTGACAAGATAGGAGGGAGTGGAGAATTAGTTCCACAGTTTGCTCCTTGCAAGGAGGAAATGCCCTGGTTCTTCCACAGCCCGTCTCTGGTGCCCTAGGTGGGCATCATTAGATAAAGCAACAGCATTGCCTGTATTACTTGTCACTGGGAACTTTTTAAAAATAGCTTGATGTCGAGGGGCATTAACACTCGTAGCAAACAGGGAGGTTTCTGTTTCACCTTCGATACATGAGCACCTTCACTGGGGAGGCTGCTCGGCCCTTTCCTCGTCCAAGGCTTCATAGCTTTGTGGGAAACTCTGGGGAGATGAGGGGTTGGCTACTGCCCTCTAGTGACCTTCACTGTGGCCTAAGGTCTCTAATTCGCCTTTTCTTTTTCCTAATCAAGTTGCTAAAAATTAACTTTGTGTGTGATCAGATGCATGAAATTCTGGATTATGAAACCGTGCCTGATTCACGAGATCTCAGGATTTACAGCAGGTGACAGTAGGGACTGTCCCTAGTGTGGACACCGGCTGGTACATCTCTAAAAATGCAGTTAATGCAATCCAAGCATGCTATGTTAGGCATTTATATTTATAATCACCTAAGTTAGTCCTTTCCCAATTCTTTACAAATTGATATACCTTGCTTTGAATAAAGTTATTGATAGATTTGTTCCTTAAATAAAAGCATTGCAGCATTTTAAATACTGCCTTTTAATAATAAGCAAGTCACTGTCCTTTCAAAATAATAATAATAACAACTACTATTGGGAAACTATCTAGCATACAAATCGTTGAGAAACAGAATATTTGGTTCAAATACTAGTTAAGTAGTAGGATGTGTGCTTTTTCGCTCAAGTTATTGATTCAAAGTACTAGGTTCCCTGCCTAAGTTCTCATCAAGTTTGACCTAATGCAAGTGCTGAGCAGAGTTCTACTGTTGGCATTAGAGGGCAGTCTTGAGGGTTTATTTGATTTTTTGTGTATAAGTCTGGCTAGGATCTAATTTAAAGCAGGCTAGCATATGGCTGGTTTTGCTCTATTACCCAGGCTAGATGCAGTACAGTCAATTAAGAAAAACTGTCTCATTAAGCCTAGTGCCTAGCTGTGTTGCTCATCAGTGAACATCAACAACCACGGGTTAGGGACAGCTGAGTAGTTCTGCAGGTAGAGTGGCTGCAACTATGAGCTCCTCAAAGCGACAAGCGTGTTGATCTAACTGGCCTATGTAATAAGCACACAAGGAAAGAGAGTCAGCTCTACCTTTATCCTGGAAGACTAATTGAGTGGTTAATAGCTTTGACTTCTTTTCAGCAAGACAACTTAGCAAAATGAATGCGCGTAAATTCTCTCCAGAGTTAAACAGACCGCTCCAGGTTTTGATTCAGGGACATGAGACCATCACACATATGAACAGTGCAGCTTATTTGCTCTGTCACGCCTTTTGTGCTCTTGCTTCTAGGCAAATGAACACTGCTTACAATCATCTTTAGGTACATCATCTTCATATTTCGTCACTTTTCCTTCAGAATTATGTAGGGCAAAGGTTACAAAAGTTCTTGGCATCTGCCATATGATGTAGGAGGAAACCATCAGCAGCAAAGAGTCTCTTGTGTAATCTACTGATATTTTCGGAGACATGTTTGGGTAATAAAATGTTTACTTTATCTACTGATCAGACTGCTTCCCATAGAGTAAAAAATGCCTGTTGTAAAAAAATGTCTTTGAGGCAACTTTATAAAATCGAACCTTACAAAGCCGTGAGGATAATTTGCAAAGCCCAGATTTGCGTGACTTATAAGGAAACGTTCTGGAGCAAATAGAAAGCAAATGATTTTTCATTAACATGAGATTGCCAGAGGATAGTGACTCACCATTCAGCTGAGGGAAGGGGAAGAGTGAAAAAATATGGGTGGAAAAAATGGTGAGCTAGGGGAGAGGATGTTTCAGACCCTGAATCACTTCTGTATAAGCCATGATGACAGCTACGCTGTTTTCTGAGGATTGTTCCAAATTCAACATCACTTGTCTTGAAATGATCTTGAATGGTCCTAAAAATAGCTCGGTACTGGAGATGCCAATTTTTCCAGTGATTTCCCTAAGATGTCAGCAAAATATTGGCTATGAGAAGCAATGCCCTACCCTCATCTCCATGGAAAGATGCTGCTGCAATACAGTACTTTAGAAAACTGCATCCTCTCAATTTCTATGATTTTCAGTGTGTCCTAGATATCTTGGAAGATAACCCCATTTATGGCTGACAGCTGCAGAGGTAGGAAGGTCTCAAGTCCCCTAACCCGACAGTTGGGCCGTTCAAAAAGGTGAACAGGGATCTTGCCAAATGCTGTGCCAACAGAACAGATTTTTCCAGGTAATGGACTAAAGCAGCAACTTTAGGGTAACTTTGGGATCCCTATAATCTGGCTAAACCTGAGTCAGGCTGGTTTTTTCCCCCCTGGTCTCCTGACAGCCTCCTTCCCCTGCTGCCGCATAGATCTGCGCAGAAAGAACCTGATAAGAGTTTTTCCCACTCTTATCAGGGTCATACTGATTCCAGCAAAAGCCAGGAATCTGGAAAAACCTGATTTCCACTAAAATCAGCCCACGGCAATGCCTTTTGATACTAGATAGAGAGGAATCTCTTAGGTATCTGTAGGAGTGTAGCATATGAAATGTGAAAATCCTGGTCACCTTGGACAAATAGCTGCTCCAGATGCATCAGTCAGCCTGCAGCATGCCTAACAGCTCTGATAGCAACCGGAAAGTCCAAGGAGAATTGTCTCAAACCCTTGGAAACCTAATAAATGGCAGCTCAATGAAGCAATAGACTCTGCTGCTGCCTGAGCGCATCCCATGCTGTGGTTCCTGTGGAGGCACTTGCAGATGTTTGGTGTACAAGTCAAACGCACAGGGCCAGCGTACTGCACTTCAACAGAGCGTGCGCTGCCACCTAAAACTACACAGTGGAAGGAGAGAAACAGTTCATCTCAGGGAACAGCATCTTAGCAGCTTTCTCCAGTGTTATAACTGGCCTCCTTCTCCCTTTGGAGACCGTGGTCTGCAGAGCCCCATGTTTCTTCAGGCTGTCTTCAGACAGTCTTCCCTCTGCCCTGCTCCTGGTTGCCAATGTGCACCGCCTGGGAAGAGGGAGCCTTATAATAATTAACAAGCAGTAAAAATTAATTTAATTTAATCCTCACACCTGAATCATCCCAAGTTATCCCTTCTGCCTCATTTGACAGCTGGAAATCCCATGTGAAGAAACCAGGTGAGGAGGGAGTCCTGTCGCAGCAGATCTGACTTACGGGGCTGGGCTGGGTTGCACAAGCTCCGACTCCAGCAGCAGGGAGGCCAATAGGAGCCGCCAGCAGCTCACCCCACTGCTCGGCTGACTGAATAACAAGGGGGAAGGGTGGTGAGAGATAAAAATTAAAGCTGGAAGAGTAACTGGTGTTTAAACAGTGAAAGTTTTTCTCTCCCACCTGCTGCGCATGGGTCTGCGTAACAGCTGTTTGTAAATGGTGAACTTGCCCATCTGCTTGGTAGGTGCTAGCTGCTGGCTGGCTTCTCTTAGCACAAAGTCCCAGCCTGAGGAAACTACCAAAACACTGCAGACCAGCAGAGAGGAAATACTGCATTTTATTAATAAGGCATCCAGGGAAATTCTGACAACCATTTTATACTGATGGAGTAAATCATGGTTAGCACCATTCACAGGTACGTAGGATACCCAGCGGCAGATGTAAAAGGATAAGAGGTTGACTGGGAAGGGAAAATCATCAAGTTTCCCAAGAAGACTTATTTTCCCAGCATCTTCCTGTCATTTTCCATTCCCTTTCTGTCTTCTCTTTTGTGCTTTGGAATCCCTCCCTCCACTTCTCTGTCCTCTTACCCATGGCTGGGATGTACACAAGCAGTCTTCCTGTTGCTATTTCTTCTCGCTAGTATTTTCGTGGATGTGGAAGTCACAACCTCCCCTGTTTGTGTTCGACCTGCGATCAAAACACTATAGCAAACACACATTCGCTTGATGATTAGGGATACCGGCTGTCCAAAGATGGTATCATAGAAACAGGTTATTAATTCAGCATGCACCTTTGCAGGTTGTTTTTACTTCGAGTGTGCTAACCTGTGTCTGTCTGAGAAGAATTTGGTTTGAAATAATAATGGGAGAACATGTGGCTGGCTGCTATGATGGTACTCAAGAGCGAATGCAGAGTGAAGAGCACCGGCAAGCAGCACAGACAGTGCTGCAAGAGATGCATTTCAGTACATTTGCTGTGTAAAACAGGGTTCAGTTCTGTTCTTAATCCCCATGTGTCAGTATAAAGTCAACTGCAAAATAAACAGAATTTGACATAAAATCAGAAGGGGCATGTGAAGTAATGTTGACACGTTTTTCCTTTTTGAGATATTTCTGTAGCATGCATCAGCTGATTTTTCTCACAACACTTCAAACTGGCTGAAAGCTAAAAGCATTAATGAAACTGCAAGTGAAATTAGGAGAGTGCAGGGCTTTTTTTTCCTTTTGGTACCTCCATCTGTAATAAAAGTATCTTTATTTAAAATGCCATGTTAGCCAGATGACATTGTTCTGCAGGATGGGAAGGAGACTGTCAGGAAATAAGTTGATGAACTAATAGACTGATGAACACTAAGGGGCTATGAAACAGGATTAAATACCTAGGGTATTAATTTTATATTACCATCAAGGAAAAAATCTGTGCTGTCCTCTTGACCATTCTGACAGGAGTGGGGGACAGGAGAAGTGAGTCCAGGATGTACATGAGAGGCTGGATGGACACAACTGTGCCTGATGCCACCTGGAATGGGGTTGTTTAATTCTAAATTACAACTGCGCTATTTTTATTAAGCAGTGATTTTTCAACCACAGTTTTGTAAGTCCCTGCATTGTAAGTTCAGTTACTTGGATCCTCACCTAACCTTGGCCTATAGATATTTCCCTTTTTACATGATGAACACAAATTCCAGCTTTTCCTTACACTGGATGGATAGACTAAATACGCTGACCACGTCATTCTGCTACTGATGTTGGCACTGGAGCCTTCAGGTGTATTTGGATCGTGGTCGAGAGAAGTCCTTTAGTGTGATCAGCCACATCAGCCACTTAAAAGATATATACTGGGTACCCTTCCAGAAGTACAGACGTATTCAATACACATTATGTGCTAGTTTTTATTGGTGGGGGCAACCCTGGTGTTGCCTTTTCAGGCAGGGTTTCTGGTCCTTTATTTATAGTCTTACGCTTTCTGCGTGAGCTGGCATTGCTGCCACTTGCCTCTCTTTGGGTGCTTCTCAAACCATTCCCAGACTGTTGCAGAGGTGGCCTTAGGAATCACCCTAGTCATGGCATTCGCTTTTATGATGTGAATGTGTGTGTGTTATTATTATATTATCATTTTAGACTTTTTCTGTGTGGGGATGTTGACTGGATGCCCCTCTCCTGTCTACAGAGGAGTACTCAGGCTTGGCAGCTGGTACTGCAGGCGCTGACACAAGGGTATATGCATTGCACGGTGCAAGGCAATGAGCAGAAGGAGGAAAGGGGCCGTGGCTACACCTCACTCTCAGTCCTGGGTGTTCCATTTCAGACCAAAACTAATTTTATTCCACAATCACTGTTCCTTTTAACTCCAAAATAGTCCATGTGAATCTAGTGGAGTCATTCCATTAGCACCATTAAATTATGTCTCTGATGGCACTGAAAGTCTCTGTTTTCACTTGACAGCACGTTCAGCCTATTTAATGTTTTCTTTTACACTTGCATGTTCATCTTCTTGATTTTCTAAACATGGAGTTAAAACACTGAAGTGTCAGTACAAACTTTCTCTGTTAATAATGGTACTGATTTTTGCATTGAATAAATATTTATTTCTGGGAAAAATGCAACTTTATTTTTCAAGGCAGCTAACGTCTGAAGAACGCTGTGGCTTTTCAGATATGTGTGGAATCAACAGGTTAAATTCACCTCTGCTGTATTGCTTCTGAACTTAGTGAATTTATGTCAGGGGTAAATTTGAGCAAACGTTTCTGGGCAGCGGTTGATCTGCTCTGGTGTTTAACCTCAGTGTTACAAAAGCTCTAAAATAGGTCTTAGGGATCTGTTTGGTAACAGAGAGAGATTTCTTCTTTGTTCACAGCTACTGAGTACATAAAAGACTGCTTGAGCTGCAAAAATATCTTCTAATGCTGATGTTCAAGCACAAGCAATTGCCAGAGAGGTGCCAGAAGGAGAAAGATCCGTAAGGAATCCAAAAGCCCAGGAATGTGTACCATGCAGCAGGGCATGGTGCCGGGAGCCCACAGCTAGCCATAGCTGGGGTGTATGCTCCACAGTGCCCTGCGGGGGGACCAGCTCCTGTCTGGGAAGCAGCAGAGCCTCTTAGCCACGTCAGGCATCTTGGTACCGTGCTGTATGGCACATTCAGGACATACCTGGGAACTTTTAATGTGGTACCGCTCAGGGCACAGCAATGCAAAAGAGCAGCTTGAGGTCTTTTGGAATTGTTATTGCAAATACTCAACTTCTGTTTTGTTTTTTGTGAAGCTACGGGAGTCCAGAATCAAAAAAGAAACAGCTTTTGTTCATGACTTTTATACAGGCATTCTTCACTGGAAGTTGTCTTGTTTACCAAACCATGGTACATACCTTCTCCTTCATTCGAAGCACTTTTTTATTTGCCGCTGTTGTGTTATCAGGCAGTTGGAGAGGGAGATAAAGTGTGGCCTCAGGCAAAACAGGTAAAGGGAGGAGGAGGAAGACATTAAAAGAAAATTTAGGAAGAGAATCAGACTGATTTTCTTGATCAAATCTATTATACTAAGGCATAATCTTTCAAAGAAGCTGCATTAACAGCGTAATCTTCAAACACCCTGGACAGAAGGCTCAAGGGAGTACTGTAGGGAATTGTCCAACCCTGGTAAAAGGGAGAAGTAAATTGCTTAATAAGCAATCCTTCATTGGTAATCCTTATTAAATTTCACCCTAATCACTGAGCATTAACAGTAGCGGCTGTGATAGCAGAAGTCATACATTTTTTCAGGTCAGACACTTCTCCCTCTTTTTCTGAGACCTTAATTTCCTAGTACTATTTTGGGAGTTCGGGTGCCTTTATTTAGCAGTGTACATTTTAGTCTCCAGACACACAGAAGTGTATTTTGTAATGAGCTTGATGAAGGCAAATTGCCAGTATTCTGTATCCACGAGATGTATTGTCAGAAAGTTTAAGATTTTTAGAAATTTAAAGCCAGCTAAGCTCAGGTACTTGTTTAAGTATTTTGCTAAATAAGACTGCATTTACAATTGTTTCTTTTCTAGTGGAATTTGTACTCTTAAATCAGGTTGAAAGGTTTCTCAGTGAAGTGCTTAACTCGATAAGCAAATAGCTGAACAGCTAAATAAGCTGTTACCGAGGGGTTTTTGTTTTCCTGTGGTTCTTGGAAAAGAACATGCATGAAAGGTGATACAGTCTGACCTCTAAACATGCTGTGAAGATTGGTAAACAGTCCAGGGTATCTCCCACAGAATGAAGAAAGCTCTTCCAACAGATACTGGCTTGTTGCAGAAGTATTAGGTCTAGAATAAAAAGTGGATTTGAGTTTTTCCACTATCTGACCTAATTTTTACTGTCTTTTTGGAAGCAAATAATGTTTCCTCTATCTGACCTTTTTGGTGTTTGTGGGCTGCATTTGAGAAGGAGCTTTGAGCCTCACCCCAGGTGTCCCACTGGAGAAGCAGAGTCCTGACATTCAGTTAATCACAGGGACTCCCTGCACAACGCTTGGGGTAACACATCACTCCGAACAGGATCCAGAGTTGAGACACTTCTGTACCACAGCCCGGTGGTTGCACTCACCAGGCACATAGGAGGCAGTGGCTACCTTCCTTCCAACACCAGTGCACCAGTGCCTGCTTTCCTTTGGGTAGCTTTTCCTGCGTGCTTCTTTCATTTTCTTTGTTGGTATGTTTGCTTCTGCAGCTCCGCTGCTGTTGCTTTCCAGCTGAGGCATTTCATTGAGGTTTTTCAAGTTCTACACGGTTGCCATTCATCTTTTCTAATGCCTCATGCTAGGAGTCAGCCTCCTGGTGCCTTCAGATGAAACCTGGTTTAATTCTGAGATCTGTAATAATGCCGAGAAAATGCTGGCCAGACCATCCTATGCTAGGAGATTTGATGGCTTTCTTCAGGGTTTGGTCCAGAGTAGTTCAACCAACAACAGTAGTTCACAGTCCATGAGACCAAACAGCATGTATTTGACTTGGATTGGTATGTCAGCTCAGCTCTGGACTTCGCCCTTCACCAGTCTTTTGTTCTCTGTGTTATATAAGTTTGTAGTCTAAATCACAAGTCACCTATTTGGGGATTTAAAAAGTCAACATTTTTCAAGGGAGCAGGGAGAGAAGGAGGCCCTTTTGGCAGCGGCTTGGCGTGCTAAGAGCACAACGATGCTGACACGTGAAGTATAGAAAAAAACCTTGGCATTCGCCATCTTTCCAGAGTTTTTTCTGATTTCTTGTGGACTTTGGCACTGCTGTCCTTCATGTCTCTCTGATTCACATCTGCTTTTGTCTGCTACTTTAGATTCTTCTCTGTGCTCGCAGTATCAGAGTACTGCCGTACGCTGTGAAGTTGCTCTGTGTCAGTGTGATGGGGGTGCCTTTCTTTGGCCAGCAAATTTTCATTACTTTGTCCCAAGTTGATTCTGGATAACCTTGTAGCACCTTGCTAAATGTCTTTTTGTCCCAGATCTGAATTATGTCTCTTGTTAGAGGTCCACCAAGCTTCTCAAAGGTAGCTCTTTACCTCCCACCAGCCACAGATTCTCTTTCCCCTTTCTTTTTTTCCTCAAAACCATACTGCTTGCGGGTCTCAATTTTATGAGGCACCTTACTCTTCATTCTTTTGTATAATGTTTCACGGTTGGCTTCTTCTGCCTTGCTTAACTGGAAGCTCCTACAAAGTGCTTTTGAGCTGCCTGTTACAAGAAATTAGACTGATTTCTGATTGCCTTCCTTTTTGCTGGGACTCAAGGCTTGTTTGTAGGTGAAACATAGCTTAAGTCTTCTCCAAGACAATTCTCCTAGTTTCTTTTCCTGGGTTCACTAAATGCTAAGAGCCAGGACTCTGGCAGAGATCTGCGTCTTTTGGTGTCTGAGCTGTACCTGCACAGCACTAGGACTGGTTTTGCAGCAGCCTAACAAAGATCTGTTTCCCTACAAGAGTGACTTGCTTTTGCCGTCTCACTCTGCACACGGATGTGATGGGCATGTCACCAAAATCGGGAATAAACTGCTTAACGCCAATGTAGTATTAAGAAGTAGGCATTCTCTTTATTGCAGCGCTGGGTGCACAGGGGATCGCTCCGCCTATCGTGCATACCATTCAGTTTAGCAAGTACAGTATTTATACAATTTAATTATACATATTAATTTTCTAAATTTCTTCTCGTTAGCTAGTAGTCCTTCATTGGTGTATATTCCCCTCGCTTTGATTTAAAGCCACAGTGTGATTTTAATTTACTGCACATGCTCAAGGAGAGGGGGCGGGTAGTCCTTTTGGTCTTGAATTGAGTCAGCGGTCGCAATCTCCCCCTGCCGGAATTACCTTTCCCCTAGTTACTGTGTCTTCTACTGACTTCATGCTTGAGATATCTTTCCATAGATAAGGATGTTCTTCAAACAGTTCAAAGGACCGTTAGTCCTTGAGTCATGCCTGAAGTATCCTTCTATAGATAAGGCTGTTCTTCAGCCGTTAAATCATCCCACTGTATCCTGACACAAAATAACTACTCCTAATTGATTAATTACTCCTTGACCTATTGCCAAGATGGACTGGGGCTTTACTGGGAGCATAGCAGCATAGTTGTAACCATAGATGTATAAACACAACATTAAAGTATTATTGTCTGTCTCATTCCCATTTCTATGTTGATTCTATTACCTCAGTTAGAAAAGACTACACAACAAGCTACAACTAATCATTTTGGTGACAGGCAGTCCAGTGAGGACTGGAGAAAAGAAAGGAGGTGTGATGGCTCCAGAGGAATTGAGCTGTGGAGAAGGTGTGGCTGGACTGATGTATTCCGCTTGGTAACATGGCGAGCTGTCCAACCCCTGGAAGACGTTGATGGAACTGGTAGATGTTTTTAGTGGGGCAGCGGATGTTATTCAGGAGGACCTCAAGGAGCAAACCTGGATTATTTTGACATTTCAGCACTGAAAAATAATATTGATCCACCTATAATCACACCTCCTTATTCTGTTTTTCTTGTGCTTCAGGTAGTTCTTCTCCTTTTTGCAGGTGGGAAAAGAAAGAGGAATACTAACCCAAAATGTAGTGTAAATGTAATGTCTTAGGAATTACTTGAGGTGCGATGCCTAGAAGTATTGCCATTTCTGAATTTTCTGCCAGGCGTTTCTTTTGATCTATGCCTTGCAGCTAGGGACCTTCCTGGTAAGAAAGATGTGGTGATCTTTAGATTGGTTTGTTTACTTGCTTTGAAAGTAGCTTTTAAGCTAGATACTTAGCCCTCTGCTGTTACTCAAGAAACTCTGTCATTGAAATCAGGAGTTTTAGCTGAATACATATTACCTGATTGAGCCAGTCCGCACTTTGCATTTTTTAGATAAAATAGAAGCATTTTAACCTGAAATTTTCACTAAAAAGTCTCTAAACGTAATAAGGATTTTTAAGAACAAGTGAGTATTTTTAAACCCTGAATGTGTTTAAGAAAATAAATTGTTTAAAAATGCCATTATGATGTGGTGCTAAAACAGTTTTGGGGCACCTCTGCCTGCATACTCTCCTGCAAATGTGTGAATCTCTGTTTTATATGGAATTGTAGCATCATTTACAGATTTTTTACTAATAATATAATACAAATAAGCTTTACAAGCAGTAGACATGTATGTTGTATTTTAAAAGGATAATTGAGTTAAAATTGTATAAACTGGCGTGACGTGCATGATTTTTCTCAGCAACACGTTGAGAACATTTTGTGGCTTGGGATAAAGGCTGCTAGAAGGATTTCAGTGGGACCAAAAAGCCGCTTTAGCTGCCAGACAGCTGCGCACGGACTCCTCCAGTCTTTGACTGGATTGTGTAAACCTGGTCTGATCTGGTTAGCCTTTAGATATATGAGCCCACCATATCATAAAATATGATATGTATAATTATATTTATGTGGGCCCTGGGCCAACAGTGAGAAGCATGGGTGAGTTAGCACGTTGAAACGTGCAGATGTGAATATTAATGTGCAAGAACGTGGATGTTTCTGTGTGTTTTTCATTAAAAACTGTGCTTGCCATATTCCCAGGAGACCTGAGGTTTTTGTTTGGTTTTTTTGAATGTAGAATCCTGTGCAGGTTATACCATTATTGTGAAAAACAGAGTCAGCTTTTGTAACCACCTCCCTTCTTTATTAGGTTATCTCTTGCCTCAGCAATCCTCTCCCAAATAACCTCTAATTATCTGTACCAATGGGAGCAGAGCAATCCTATTTTGTCCCCTCAGGGCACCTCAGCATTTGTGAATGGTTAACTGATCTCACATAACTTGCGGGAAGCCCAAGCCAATGACATTATTTTAACCTTTTACCTACATAACTTTTCCCATAACAGCTACGGTTCCCTCCGCTCTATCTACCTTGCACACCAAGGAAAAGGTTGAGGTGGACTCCCAGCAAATACATGACTTGTTACGTGCAAAGGACATACACTTGTTACCTGCGAAATCTTCCCGACACGTTATTCTGCAGTCTTTGCTGCTTAAGAAACGGCAGAGGCAACCACTTTAATTAGTTTTGCAGTTTGTGGATGGGTACATGTTGCTCCAAGATGCAGTGTCACAACGGGGTTGGCAAAGACAGCCTGAAAGAGAGTTCGTATGGGCCCAAATTGCTACAGCAGTCTGATGAAATGCTGTGGAAAAAGTGGTGTTGCAAGTCAGGCAGAGGTGAGCTGCAGGCACGGCACTGGGAGTGCGGAGAGGACGAGTCCAGGCCCCGGGAAACTCTATTTGCTGGAGCCTCAGAAGGCGTAAAGGTCACAAAGTCTGCTTCAAGTGTGGGGAGCCATGTCCTGCCCCTCCTGCCCATGGTGCTGGTGACCCCGAGAAAGGAGCCTGGCTCAGCCTAGTTGTGCAGATTTAATGTGATCTGTGAGGTCAGGATGCACCTTAGATATCTTTTGCTGGTCAGTGTGTTTAAAATCACCTTGCATCCATGCCAAGCTTCATGGACCTGACCTCCTCTGCTCACAGAAACTGAATAGGGGCTGATGGATGGTCGTGGGAAGGGCACCTGGAATATCTCAGCTGCTGCACACACAGGCCGTAGAGATGTGGCCATAGGGTTTGCAGGGATGTTTCCCAGGCAGTCTGCCTGAGCAGCTCCATGCAGGTGCAGCTCTTGGGCACGTAGCCCAGGCCTGTGTTTTGGTGGAGCACCATGCCACCAAGGTGTGCTTGGACAGGTGTAGGGCACAAAGAGGTAGAGGGCCACCAGATGGCACTCAGGAACCTGCAGTGGTGTTCCTGTGGCAACGGTACGGGTAGTGTTGGTGGAAAAATAACGTTAAAATCTGTCCATTTTTTTGCCACGCTGGAAACCAAGAGAAGATGATGTACTACTCAGGCTAAGGCAGTTGCTTGCAGACTGCAGTTGTGCTAATAACATTTTTTTGGGTTGGTGAGAAAGGGAAAAAATTAGAGAAATGGAAGTAATTTTGGCTTCTGGTTTGTTTTTTTTTCTGAAACAGAGATCCCACAAATCTGCACTGGTTTGAATAAAACACTCTTTCTTGCTTTCAGTCTATTTTAAAATTAAATTTAGTTTGAAAGAATAGTTTGAAATGACAAGGTGAACTCTCGTATTGAAAATGTCAAAAGAAAAAAAGAAAATGTAGCGGTGAGTAAATGGTAAAGTGGAGGCCTGAAGCTGTTGAAATTGATGCAAATTTATGACTAGTTTCACTGAGCTGCAGGAAAAAACACAATGACCTACAGATCATGGGTTTGAAACCTCTGTGTACCGAGCCAGGAATTAAAACAGTAATTGTTCAGACGAAATTATTTTCAGCATGAAGGCTGTTGCCTTCGAGGAATACTGCCATTCTGCTTATCCATCTTAAGATTTCCATGCAGTTTTCTCCTTTCCTCCCACTTAGCCTGAGAACTAGTAAGATAGTGGAGTAAAACAGATACTTAAAAACAAAATAGGAAGGAAATAGCTCCTTATGTAAAGCAGTCAAGCTGTGAAATGTTCTGCCATAGGTGGCTGAGTTGTTATTAATTACTGTGGCACCTAAAAGGTTGCTCTTGGACCAGGTGCTAATAGGTTCTGAGCAACAAATATTCCCACCCCAAGGAGCTCTGTCTGGGTCAAAGACTAAAGGCGTTTTGGCAGGGTAGAAGGAAACTGAGAAGCTGTAGTACAGCTTAATAGATGGTGGTCCCAGCAGACCTTTTCTAAAGGTCTTTCTGAAGGCTTTCTTAGTGTGGCAGTGCATTAAGAAAGCATTAAAACAGAAGGAAGGAGGAAAATATGGAAGCATCTCAGGAAGGCAGTGGCTAAGTGTGGATGTCAGTAGTTGGGAGAGCCTAAAAGGTCTGCACTGGGAGGGGAGAACAGCAGGTTTGGGACCAGGGTGAGGGGAGGGGAGCAGGTGTGAGCTACATCCCTCACTCAGATGGGATGGGGTCACCAGTGCAAGTGAGGAGTTAGAGAAAAGAGCAGTGTAACAGGGAGCAAAAAAGGCTTTTAAGGATGCAGGGGAGCAGCTGGTCCCGTTTAACCAAACAGCATGGAGGTGCTGGGAGTGAGCCCAGGAGCATGATACCCATCTGATATACTGGGCCCCAGCACAGAAGGAGCAGGTGGGGTTTGAGGCTCCTCTCAGGACTGCCTACTTGCCCAAGGAAGGGCCCTGCAGAAGAATTGCGTTTGTAGCTGGTGGTTCCCCTCTGGATTATTTTGAGGGGAGTACTGATGCTTGCTCTGAAATGATGCTGAGAAATTTTGTTCAGGGATCTGAATGCTCTTTTTCCTCTCTTGCTTATGGAATAAGCTCTGACTGATAGATTTTGTTTGTTTGTTTTGGGTGGGGATGGGATTGTTGGGATTTTTTTGTTTTGTTTTGTTGTTGAGTACTGGTGGCATTTGTTGTCCTAGGCTGGAAGCAAGATCAGCCCCTGTGAAGATGAGGGATTTCTGATCTGGTGACATGGGAGGATGAAAGGAGAGTTGAGGGGAAATGAATATGGTTAAATTTTCTTGGATGAAATCAGCAAGATCTTGTGCAAAGAGGACTGGTGGAAAGGCATGTTAGAGGCAGGGGCCAAACTGGGTGAGATGGTGTCTCTGGAAGAGGAGAGAACACTGTAGTGATGAGAAAGACCATCCTTGCTACAAGATTTCTCTCAGAGATGATCTGTAGCATTAATCCAGGTGACAGGTGTCGATGAACTAGTAGGACTGGTTAGCTAGACAGAAGTTGAAATAAAAGGGAAAGGGAAAGGAATCAAAAGTAGAAGAGGATACGGAACAGTGAGAAATAGCACCATGCTAATGGACGAGAGTAGGTGAAGCCAAGAAGAAAGGGCCAAAGTGTAATCATTGCTTGCAAACCAGATCATAGAATCATTTGGTTGGAAAAGACCTTTAAGATCATCGAGTCCAACCATACCCGTCCACTACTAAACCATGTCCCTAAGCGTCTCGTCTACCCGTCTTTTAAATACCTCCAGGGATGGGGACTCAACCACTTCCCTGGGCAGCCTGTTCCAATACTTGACAACCCTTTCCGTAAAGAAATTTTTCCTAATATCTAATCTAAACCTCCCCTGGCACAACTTGAGGCCATTTCCTCTTGTCCTATCACTTGCTACTTGGGAGAAGAGACCGACACCCACCTCGCTACAACCTCTTTTCAGGTAGTTGTAGAGGGTGATAAGGTCTCCCCTCAGCCTCCTCTTCTCCAGGCTAAACAACCCCAGGTCCCTCAGCCACTCCTCATAAGACTTGTGCTCTAGACCCTTCACCAGCTTCGTTGCTCTTCTCTGGACACGCTCCAGCAACTCAATGTCCTTCTTGTAGTGAGGGGCCCAAAACTGAACACAGTACTTGAGGTGTGGCCTCACCAGTGCCGAGTACAGGGGAAGGATGACTTCCCTGGTTCCTGCTGGTCACACTATTCCTGATACAAGCCAGGATGCCGTTGGCCTTCTTGGCCACCTGGGCACACTGCTGGCTCATATTCAGTTGGCTGTCGATCAACACCCCCAGGTCCTTTTCTGCCAAGCAGCTTTCCAGCCACTCATCCCCAAGCCTGTAGTGTTGCATGGGGTTGTTGTGGCCCAAGTGCAGGACCCAGCACTTTGCCTTGTTGAACCTCATACGATTGGTCACAGCCCATTGACCCAGCCTATCCAGGTCCCTCTGTAGAGCCTTCATCTCACAGGATGAAGGAGTGTGTCAGGAAAAAGCTTAGGGAGCTGCTGGCCAAAGAGCAGCTACATTAGATGAAGAATTGGAGAGGAACTGTTTGCAAAGGACATCTTAATTCAACACCCTTCTTTTGAATGGAAGAAAAAAGGGCTGTGAAATGAATGAAGTTGGATGATGATAAAACATACAGCTGAGGGATGGGGTAGTTCCTCAAGCAGAAAATGGAATTGCTGTGGATGATTGTGACAAATTGAAAAGACAGAGGAAGAAAAGTCTTGAATGAGAAGGCTGGTGGGAAAGAGCTAGGTGAAGTTCAGGTAATAACACAGCAGAGAAGAGATTGTACAGGGCTGCATGAGGAGATAGCAGGGATTGCAAGCAGCAGCAATACAGCAGAGACTACCCACATCCTAAAGTCTGTTCTCCTCCCTGTCTTGGGTTGGATCCAAGATGAGAAGTGTGAGAAAAATTAGATACTGTACTGGATTTTCAGGTCGGGGTATATTTGTCTTTGTAAGTCTAGCTCCAGTGCTTGAAGGCAGAAGCCTTGAGTGTGATTAGCATCCATTTCTTGACTCATTATCAAATGCAGTGATCCTTTTTCAGCCAAAGTGGGCTGGGTTTTGGCATAATTTGGGATCACTTTGGACTTTAACTGCAAGCAAAACAATGCCTGGTTTCTGTTTTGAGCTCATGGTCCATAGTATTGTTTTACTCACTCTTTTTCCTGCTCACTTGTGACTCCTAAGGCAGAACAGGTGTTTTCCTTTTGTGTCTCTGAAACCATTCTCCTACGACTGTTTGAGGAATAAAACAAATGTGTAGATGCCAGCTGTAAGGTAAAATATACCTGTGGTGACCTGTAGGAAAGCCCTAGTGTTGAGAACACATACACTGACATGTTACACTCAGCTTTCTTCGGAACCAAAGTAAACAAATAGGATTATGCATGAATTAGAATTAGTTTTGCAAGAATACCCGTATGACCATTCCATAAACCAACTTAACAAAAAGAGATGCAGAGAATGATAATAACCTAGCACTCCCTTCCCCTTCTCTTTCCCAACCACTCTTGAGATGAAATCTGCTTTAATAAAATAGTATCTGCTAATGCATAACACCTCAACAACTGAATTCCTTTGTGCAAATACTCTGCTATTGGTGCATGATGTGATGCCAGCCTAAGTATTATTGAACAGTTTTAGTAATATCCACACAGAAGAGTTGTACATATTTATCAGATGAAACTGATTTGAAAGCTATTTTACTCTAATGAATTTGATTTCTTTGTGCAGACAAAATTTCAGTTTTCATGCAGCAACACATCTGTTTCCACCATACTATGTCAAAATGCTTTGAGAGTGATAAGTACAAACGCATGTAAGCATAAAATTAATGTCACACCCAATCAACTACAAAGCCAATCAATAAACTGGGAAAGGTGATCCCTTCTGAAAACCAGAGTAAATACTTGGTGTTTCTGTGGACTCCGATACCCGTTTATCAGAGTACCTTACCACTGTTAGGTAGTACCAGCACAGTGGTCTGCAAAGGAGAACTTGGTTGTTACTCAATTTTAGAGAAGGGGAAAACTGATTCTGAGTGTCTTGGTCAGGAGTCCTGAGATAACACTAGGTCTCAAGGTCATACCCGAATTTCTGCCTCTTTATAGTATGTTAAACTATTTGGTAGTACAAGTGTTGTCCCAAATAAGGCTCATTTACCCCATGTGCAATAAGCCAATCTTCACATAGAGATGAGATATTGTTTTATTTCATTTCTGCACAGAGATGGGTGCTAGGTGGTAATTCCACAAAACTAGCACATTGAATCATCAAGTTAGCATCTATTTATACACATTTATTACCATATTTAATTCCATAATACATATGTAGTGCTATGATTGGTTAAAATCTCTTCGCCTACTATTTAAATTAATGAGCATNCTGAAACCATTCTCCTACGACTGTTTGAGGAATAAAACAAATGTGTAGATGCCAGCTGTAAGGTAAAATATACCTGTGGTGACCTGTAGGAAAGCCCTAGTGTTGAGAACACATACACTGACATGTTACACTCAGCTTTCTTCGGAACCAAAGTAAACAAATAGGATTATGCATGAATTAGAATTAGTTTTGCAAGAATACCCGTATGACCATTCCATAAACCAACTTAACAAAAAGAGATGCAGAGAATGATAATAACCTAGCACTCCCTTCCCCTTCTCTTTCCCAACCACTCTTGAGATGAAATCTGCTTTAATAAAATAGTATCTGCTAATGCATAACACCTCAACAACTGAATTCCTTTGTGCAAATACTCTGCTATTGGTGCATGATGTGATGCCAGCCTAAGTATTATTGAACAGTTTTAGTAATATCCACACAGAAGAGTTGTACATATTTATCAGATGAAACTGATTTGAAAGCTATTTTACTCTAATGAATTTGATTTCTTTGTGCAGACAAAATTTCAGTTTTCATGCAGCAACACATCTGTTTCCACCATACTATGTCAAAATGCTTTGAGAGTGATAAGTACAAACGCATGTAAGCATAAAATTAATGTCACACCCAATCAACTACAAAGCCAATCAATAAACTGGGAAAGGTGATCCCTTCTGAAAACCAGAGTAAATACTTGGTGTTTCTGTGGACTCCGATACCCGTTTATCAGAGTACCTTACCACTGTTAGGTAGTACCAGCACAGTGGTCTGCAAAGGAGAACTTGGTTGTTACTCAATTTTAGAGAAGGGGAAAACTGATTCTGAGTGTCTTGGTCAGGAGTCCTGAGATAACACTAGGTCTCAAGGTCATACCCGAATTTCTGCCTCTTTATAGTATGTTAAACTATTTGGTAGTACAAGTGTTGTCCCAAATAAGGCTCATTTACCCCATGTGCAATAAGCCAATCTTCACATAGAGATGAGATATTGTTTTATTTCATTTCTGCACAGAGATGGGTGCTAGGTGGTAATTCCACAAAACTAGCACATTGAATCATCAAGTTAGCATCTATTTATACACATTTATTACCATATTTAATTCCATAATACATATGTAGTGCTATGATTGGTTAAAATCTCTTCGCCTACTATTTAAATTAATGAGCATGCTCAGTTGTCCTTCAGTTTGAGTCTGGGGTGTAATTGTCATAGGGGGCTCACAAGTTGGTGGTCGCGATCTCCCTCTGATGGAATTACCTTTCCCCTAATTTCCTTCTTGGCATCTTCTCACGGTTTACTGATCAAGTCAGTAATACATCACCTAGACTTCTGCTCCTGGACAATCTGTTAACTGAAACAAAACCATGTTGTATAATTTAGTTAGGGTCACCTTAGACTTCTGCTCTCAGACAATCTGTTCACTAAGCAAAAGCATAGTTAGGGTAGTGCCTTATAATGGACATCTATATCAGCATCAGTTTTGGACAACACAAGGAGCTGAGCTATCTAAATCTGGCATTAGATGCAAGCAAAACTGACAGTTGCCCAAGGGTAGGTAGATGTGGGTGGAAAAATGATGTCCTGAAGAAGGAGTTGGGACACCCCCCCCCCCCAGGCAGACAGACCCCCCAAATCTCAGGTTATGCCAGCAGTGAGGTGGGGGCATTGATGGGGTGCAGGTTAGTTTTTTTACCCTTCTCTCTTCTCCCCAGGTCAGCAACACCATATATATGTATTTTGCAGGTGATGAGGAGGGGAACAAGAATAGGCTCAATACTGTGGACGTGTAAGCATGCAAAGAGCTGAACTAGACCATGGCCTCCTGTTACTGGGATCAGGGAACTCACTTACTTAGCTTTAGTACCGTGCGCCTCTCTGAGGCAGCAGTGTCTATCAGAGCCCTTCTGCCACCGCCGTACAGTTGAATTTTGACCTCTCCAAAGGGGAGAGTAAGACGTGCCGTTCTGCTTCATCCCCAGAGCAAGCACAATTCAGCTTTGCCTAGACTGCTGAGAAATGCAGAGCACTCAGGACCAACCATGTGCGATTGGTACAACAGGGCTGCCAGAGCAAAGTCGAAACTCTGGCTGTATGTAAGAAGGAAACAGAAACCCTTGGACTTGCAATGCTGGACTTCAGTACTGTACTTAGTGGTAATAGTTAGACGCAGGCAGAAAATCCATGACTCAGACAACCTTAGTTAGCGGAGCTCAGAGGAAATAGACCACGCCTCGAGGCATTGCCTTTGGGAACATTTGTAATGGCTTATTCTGCACATTTCAAAAGACAGCCAAGGCATTTAAATGGAATATTTGCTTTCTGAGGATATTCAGGATCAAAAAGAAGTCATGAAGCAGTAAACCAACTTCATAAACAAAATATTCCTAGCAGGTATGCGACATAATATAAAAGCATATCACCCTGTGTAACATAAAAGTTGTCAATAACTGGTCATCTTCAGAAATTTAGCATTCTTCTTGCAACAGAAAGAATCCCTTTCAACACAAACAGATTTCAGGACAACGTAAACAGGTTTCATGACAGCAGTAGGTCAGGAGTAGAGGCAATGTCTCCTACGACTCTGAGAACCTTATAATAACATGACCGAGACACAAAAGTTCATGTCTTTGGAAGAGGTCCATGCTTCATTTTGTCTACCATTAGTTGATCAATGCCATCCATTGATAAATCTGTGCCACCCTAACCCAGAGTGGATCAGGAAAGCCAGGTATCCCATGCTAGATGAGCTCTGCTAGACTACAGAGTGGTGTGGCCACCCTGCCCTTTTCACTCACTGTCCTAGAGCTGATGGCAGAAGAATTTGAAAAATCTACACAACGGATTTGATGAACTGGATGAAGTACAGTATAGGATGTTTATGCATAAAATCCATGGATTCTGATGATTCTGTAACAAGAGAGAGTGGCTTATAGATAAAACATATAGCCAAATGCGAAGTGTGCTGGAGGGGTTCCATCACGAAGTCTGCCTTTCCATCCAATGCGCTAGAGCAGCTGACATGGAGTTCGTGGTGTCCATGTGCTCTGATGCCAGTGTGAAAGAGGAGAGGATGGTACCTGAGCTAGCCCAAAGCCTGCCACTGCAGCGTTAGCTTGTCGCAACTTCTTACAGAAGTTTGACTTAGCAAAGCTTAGACTGCCGCCATCTGATGCAAGGTCATTTTGACTCAATAGCAGGAGTTGTGAAACTAGATTTATTGTTGTGAAACCACAGCAATATCTACATAGTCTAATACCTAGGGTGGTGACAAGCTGGTGTTATGAAAACCTTTTGAACAGTTTGTATAGAAACAGAGATGGCACCAGCGCAGAGCAAGCATTCTTGCAACTGCTGAGGCTGCTTCTCCACTGCATCCAGCCCTTGCTGGGTGCACCGGGTGCTACATGCAGGCCTGGGCAGGGATAGAGGGCACTCCTTGGGTGGCCCAGGTGAAGCAAAGCTGGCCAGACACCCTGCTTCAGGGAGTGTTTCGCGGGTATGCAGGCTCTGCTTTTTAATTGCCTGTGATTTCCAGGATTAGACCTTGGAGTGTGTTGCTGCCTTCAGTGAGAGCATGACTGCAATAATTCACCAGCAACAGCGGCCGTGGACAGTCCCCTGTATTATGGCCACAAAAGCAGTACAGTTCTACAGGTCATCTGCATTTTAAATACAGATCTGTGCTGTACTGACTGTACAGAAACCAAGGTGTCAGATAAGAGTATGTGATGTCTGAAACGCAACTGCAGACCGAGGCTGCAGTGCAGGCAGACAGAGGAAAAAGCAGGTAGAGCCTTTTTGTAACACTGAACTTACTTTGTCTTTAGGACCCAGGAGGTCTGAAGTGGACATAATATATATAATATATAATACTGGCAAAGAACTTATTTTAAAGGACAGTCATCTCCATGACCCGTATTATGTGAATGAAGCATAGCTCACTCAAATGGTAAATCAGCAATATAATTTTGAATTAAATATTGAGCGGCCAGTTGAAAACAATGTCCAAAAGCATGTAAGAGGCACAGAGCATGTGTGGTGTGTGGGGAGTGCTTGTATGCATGGGCATGCCTGTGCTGAGGATGGAGAGGGGAGCAAGGAGCGGGGGGGGGCAGGCTTGATTGGATGTGAATAATGGGCTTGATTTCCAAGCTTTTCATCACGAAGCCTCTTCCAGACTGAGAACTTCCCTGTTCTTCCTGTCTAAAAGCAGATTTCATGGCAAAACAATTCCAAGACTTTGGCTGTCATCCAAACATACTTGAGGCTGTAGTATTTTAGCTGATCGGCAGGGTCCTTTAATTTTTCCGTCATGCAGCCAAGATCTTGCTGTGTAAAGATAATCCCCAGTTTGGCTTTACCATCTGAGATGACTTTTCCTTAGGAAAGAGTGCTGTAGGAAAAAAAAGTGCTTGGCCTTAGTGAATCTGGGATTTCTGTAGACTGCTAATGGATATTACACAAACATCAGTCTGATTTTTATATATGTGTATATATCTCATATATATATGTCAGATATATACACGTGTGTGTGTGTGTATATATATGACTCCTAATAGGAGTTTAACAAACTGATAATAACTTCTGCCCAAAAATAGCTGGTGACTGATATTTACATAAATTTCTGTAGGCAGAGGATAGGGAGACTCTTCCTTGTAGAGGGCTAAGTGATTTTAAATATTCTTGTTTATTAAACCGTAGATTATTACACACCTTCATTGTAAGCAATACTAATGTGGGCTTGTGGGAAGAAAAGCCATGTGATGGCAAGCACTGTGAAATGAAGTTGCAAACTGTGCTGTAGCTACTTCACTTTTTGGTCTAGTCTGCGTGTGTCTTGAATAATTTTCTGTTTAAGGACAGGATCCAGAAACCCTTATTCATAAAAGTAACGTGACTGCAGGCAACAGGATTGCTCCCTGTAAACTATACTGTCTGCAAGAGCAGGCAGGATGCACATACCCTGAAATCACAGTAGATTAGTTGGATGGTGATGTATTAGCAAGTACACTTTGAATTTTTTTGGGTCTTCTCAATTTGTTTTTGGATTCTTTGAGTTCTGCTCCCTTGATCTTCATCGTTAAAAGCTGTGGAGGAGACAGCGTGGTGAGCACAGCCTTGCAGGCCTGAATACTGGGGGACGCTGTGCCTATACCCTGTATGAGCTTAGACCAGAAGAGTCGCTTCAGCTACTACGCCCTGATGGTGCTGGACAGACGTTACATGTTTGCAGTGAAAACAGAAAATTCCCAATATTTTTCTTTTGTTTTTTCGGATGGGTGATGACAGGAGGGGAGCTCATGTCACTAAACCCAACGATAGTATAAAAGGATTTGAAATCACTTCATGCATGACTTTTTCTGGATGTGGGTTTTACCTCCTCCTCTAACCACGCTGCTCAGAATCTCAGTCAGCTTTTGTGCCTGTTTTGCTCACCATTATTTTGCAAGGCCTTGGGCTTTGATTGTCAATGCATGTTGCTTCCAGAAAGCAGTAACAGTTGACCAGTTGCAGTGGCCTGGATTACAGGCGTCTACATTAGCTTGTGTCGATGACTACTTCACTGTATAAGTTCCTATATGGTGTCTGTCCTTTTCAACGACTGGCTGTGGGGAGACTGCGTGGCCTTCAAAAGGGTGGCATTATTTTCTGCAAAGCAGTAAAGTTGAAATGTGTCCGTGTCCAAAATTCCTCTGGGCTATCTTTTTTATAATCCTAGGATTGTTGTATGCTTGCACTAATGTCTCCTGATGGATTGTTCCAAAAAGACCTTTTTGGTGACATTCAGAAGATAAAGCTTTTTTTTTCTCCCCCCTCTCTTCTCTCTGTTTTCCATCTGGCCATAACTTTGTCACAGCCAAAAGAGGATTGCTGGCTTTCCAATGACAGCAAGGTTCCCACTGTGCACAATTAACTGGGTGAAATCTCTGTGCTTACTTTTAACCAGTGTCCTTACTTTGCAGATTTTTGTAAACAGAGAATGTCAAGTATGTGAGGAACTGCCAACAGTTGCTTTGCAGTAACCTGGGGGGATTTTTACGATCTCCTGAAGGATATGGATTTTCAGTTCATGATCTTCTCTTTATTCACTAGGCAATCTGTGTGTTTTTTAAAAAAATAATATTTCTGTTCAAACTGAACATGAGTCCTATTCTGCTTGTGAGAAAACCAGCTCAGGAAGCAGCACTGTGTGTATGAACTAAGTTTACATTTACTTACTTTTACTTCACATCCTGTGGGGCTGCATTTGGCTTCCTCCCTCTTTCCTGCCCACCCTCCCCCCCATATTTTTCAGGTAAATCTCAAATCTGATGCGTTTTTTCCCAGGATCCTGTTGTTCTTATGATAATCTCTGCTGTTCTTCCTGTGTGCAGCTTAATAACATCTCAAGCCTGTTCCAACGGTGGGACAGCTGTCCTTGGAAAGCCACATAAAGGTCTGGAGAACCCCTTATCACAGAAGTGGTACCCAAGTTTTTACCCCCGACCTTGCATCTAGGAGTCCTTTTACTACTGTTTTCACCTGAGCTTTACAGGGTCTCTACCACATCTTTGTGTAGCACTGTGTCATTTTTAGTGGGTCATTAAAGGAAAGTGATGCTGCTTATTTAACTCTGCCTCCTTCTGTAATTTACTCTTCCTGAAGCTCCAGAAGGTCTTCATGCTGACCAAGAAGTTTGAAGTTTGTCCATAGTGTAGGATGGAGGCTTTACCCTGGAAAGAGGTAACAAGTTTCCAATATATCTCAGGGTGTTCAAATGAGCTTAAATTCACTTTTTGGAAAAAAAAAACCAACAAACAATTTCAGCACAAGTGACACCCCTCACCTCCAAGTTTACCAGAAAAATTAATTTATGAAAGGACAAAAAAATAAATGTCGTCACTGGAACTCCAGATTTCTGTTCATCAATTTGAAGGGAGAATAATTCCTGGAGCTCAGGGCTGTTATCCTGGGGTTTTGTAGGCACAAGGGGGAATCCGGGTCTGAACTCCAAAATTTGCATCTCATCACTTAATTATTGTTAACTCCGGAGAGTTTTTCTGGCTTTATGCCAGTGTATCTGACAGATCCTAACACTAGTTCTTATTTTTATAACTTGAAGGAGGCTCTGATCTTCTCATCCCTGGCAGTGTGCAAACAGAAAGCAGAAAAGAGAGTCCTTCCCCTCCTTAGATAAACTCTGACCTAATTTGGGCTAATCCTGGGAAGGGCAAGTGCTGCCGAAAGCTGCTGGGAAGCTTCAAGGGGAAGAGGACACGAAGAGCTTTGTGTGACAGTCTGACAAGTCAAAGCTTAGTCACGTATTAGCTCAGCGTTGATGACATTAGCCACGCTACATTCAGCCTTAGCTTCATTCCTTCAGATGTTTTCTTGTTTTGGAGGGTTTTTTTGGTGGAGCAAGATCAGATAAAACACCAGCTTCAACACAATAATTCTCCTCAAAGTAACCAAAAATCCCCAGAGCACAAACTCCCATCCTACCAGTAGTTTTTGCCTGAGCATGGATATTGTAGACCTTTTACTTGACAATTAGAAGAGAGAATCTTTTTTGCTTCCTTTTGTTATGATCACTGTACAGAGGTGAATGAGCACGTTTTGTGCTCTGGCTCCAATAACACTGTGGCAATCCTGAAAGGTTGCAGAAGGCACAGAGGTCTGAGTATTGTGTTAGAAATAAGAGGTCTCAATGCTGATGTACTAGTAAGTAAGGAAAGCCCAAGGGTTAAGTTCATGACTTTGCCATGCACTTGAACGTGAGACCCGGCAGCTTTGATGCTGAGTTGACAGTGTGACTCAAGTTGGGGTGTCCCTACATCATTTCTAAGGATGTCTGCAAGAAAAGAAATTCAGGAGTTTGTTGAGCTGTGAGCAACAAGAGACTAAAAAAAGTCTGTGCGATAGTTGGAAGACTGTTTTTTATGACTACTATTGCAATAATCTTTGATATCAAACACAATTTACACAACGAAAAAGGTCAAAGCTGACGATTACAAAGTAAGCTAGAGTACTGACATTATTCTGCTTTGAAAATTGTTTTACCACTTCTTGTGTTCTTTAAGAAAGATACTTGATATTGGGAAACAAGTAAAAGGGAACGTACAGAGAATGGGTGGGTGGTTTTGGGGTTTTTTTTTTTAGCTAGTACTCAAGAAGTGACTTTAGCGCTAAAGGGAGTTACGAAAATATCAGCTGCAGCAGTCCATCCTGAGTGGAGCAGCACAGCCAAGTCTGGGGAAGGAGTGTTTTGCCAGGGCACTTACTTGCCAGTGTGGACATGGCAAGACTCCTTATTTTTCTGGGGGAAATAAAACATGCCAGCTCTTTTGAGTGTTGTCGTGTTGACACCGGGGAATCTTGCCAAACTGTGTTGATATGGGATTGTATCTTTTGCCACCTTTCCCTGAATTACATCAGGGAAGTTTTGCAAGATAGATCTGATCTGTTTAATTTGAAATAGAAGAAAAGATCCTTGGTTTTTCAGGCTTATTCTCTAATGAGTAGGCACCGGCGTAACAGAGAACAAATATACTCTTTTATCTTGCTACTTTTCATTGAAGCCTTAGTAGCAGGCATAGGGGCAGAAACATTTTTGGCTTTTGCTCATATTCTTGATATTCATTTTGCTGTGTGGGCAAATTGGTGCACTTCTCTTTGCCCTTCTTTCTCAATCTGTGAAATGGAGATAACGCTGCTCTGAGATTTGAGATTGCTGGGCAGTGCCATTGCAGGCTAAATCCCAGGGCAGTTTCAGAAACCTACAGTGGTCAGCATCACTGTGACTTAGTTGGGAACAGTCCTGGCTTGGTCTGGGTATGTGTCAGCAGAAAAATTGACCTCAGGAGGGTAAGTCTGAAACTGTGACTTTTCTACTAGTGACGATAACGCTGTGAAATATGAGGGAAGAGCTGCATTGTTAAAGGAGACGTGCTTTTGATGTAATCAAAGATGTAAGTGTCTTGTGGTTGGTTCTGTGCTAGCTGTAGATCGGGAAGGAAATTAGGAAATGTCGTTGTGAAAGAATAGAAGATGTTGACCAGAGCACTAGGAGACGATTGCCCTCTTTTCTATAGGAAAACAGGAATTGACTGTTTTCTTTAATGATTGGAAATAAGATATATTCAACTTCAAAGGGAGTTCTTGAAAGACTGGCTCAGTTATACCAACCTCTCTCTTCTCAGTCACACTCCAGCTTGCCCTCTGGGCAGCTCTGTAAAGTTGTCTTCAGTTTGTTTATAGCCCCACCACCTCCCAGCTAAGACTCGGAGGAGATGCTGGAAAGATAGCTGTACCTGCGGGCAGTTCCTGCACTGTGGGAAATTTTCTTTCTGCCAGAGTGGAGGCTTTTAAGCTCCCAAACTATTGCTCTTGTTCTTCTCTGCTTTGAAGGGAACAGAGTGTATCTGAACAACTCCACTTTGCGTTATATGCAGATTGTATGGTTTCTTAAAACTACCCTGGCAGCAAAACCAGATCAGACAAAATCTCTGCAGAAGAGATTTAATACACTGTAGGGCTTTGTTCTAACATGAAACGTTACCTGAAAAGTAAAAACCCGGAGAGCATTTATTGGAGAGATAGGAGAATGGTGTCCTTACAAGTACTTGTTTCTAGTCCTCCATTGCCTACGCAAGCCCTGCAAGGACCCTGTGCCAGAGCTTTTGCTGCGTAGACACTGGCTGATGTAGCTGGTACACTCTCAGTTTCTCTCTGAGTGGTGCTTGGGGATGAAAGGGGTCATCAGAGAACCGATGCGTACAAGGAGTGACATTATAGCTGAAAATTGTCTCCTTTCAGTTTTAAGTCATTAGGATTTGCAGGCTCCCATTGACCACGCTTGGCCGGCTGCACAGCCCCCAGGAAGTTTCTTAACATGCCAGAAACTTGTGCTGACACAGAATGGCTCAGGACTTCCTCTTCTCTCTTACTGCGTCACATTCGTAAGGAGCTGATGATCCATTGCACCATGCGGTGGAAGCAGGTGGCTTCTCCTGGTGGCTGCTGCTGCAGGTCTGTCTCCAGGAGTTAGCCCCAGAGTTACTCCCGGGTTGTACCTCTGTGCAGATCAGAGCTTGCCTTGACGCAGGTCGGTACGGACCAGAGCCTGTCCTTATAGCTCTCTGAAAAGGGAGGACGAGGAGGAGGTGTAACCTCACTGAACGTAAGCCATAGCACAAAGGAAAACTGTGCTCAGGGAGCATGCTGGAAGGAGCGTCACGCTAGTGCTCGTGCTGTGGATCCTCCCCACGATGTCCTCAGGGCTTTGACTGGGGTGTGCTCAGTCTCTGCAAAGTGGAGGCCAGAGCTGCTGCTGAAGGAGTGTGTCACGTTGATGCTGCCCTTGCTCCCAGAAGTTTGTTGTTCAAATTCTGATCTGAAGCGGGAAGGGAATTAGGGATCTTTTTCTTGGGTGTTTATTCTCCCCTCTGTATGTCTGGACTGCTGCTTAGAGCAGGGGGCAAAAGGGTTTTATAGCCTAGATTTGTGCAAGGGTCAGGTACTGCCCCATCTCCCAAATTCCTGATTTCTGCACCTGGTGTTATTTCTGTTCCTGTTTCAAAACTGTGATAAATACTTTAAAATACAGAGTCTGTGCACTTATTTTTCAGGTATGTCCAAACTTTTCTGGGTTTTTACAAAGCTGGGTAAGGGATTAGGGAAAAGTAACCTGTTACTGCAAAGGGTCGGTGTGATTACATATGTCTTCGGAGGCCTGGGGGTGATTGAGCTTTGCTTTGGGCTCAACTCATTAAGTAGAAGAGAGGATTGATGGAAAGAACAATTACTGATCCTAATTTCTTCTCGAACATAAAGTTTAAAGGACAAGTTTAGCCTTATTCTCATAAAAAAATATTTGTGAGCTTTCTGAGGAGAAAACTGCATGCTTTCTTGAAGGAATTGGGGAGTGGTCAACTGCACCTGCAGATACATACAGTATTTGGCATTTGACTGTATCTGAAGGCACTGCAAGGCATGGGATGCTGCAGAGGGCAGACAACATTGGAAGAATTCCCTGGAGTTGGAGACACCTCTGCTTTTCCCTTCCTGCAGGACGCTAGGGATGGCACTAATGAACTTCCCATCTTCTGATGGCCACGAATGATAAGGAACAGCCCTCTATGCTCGTGCAGAGGTGCTGGCTTGGAACTCAAAGCAAAAGCAAGTCTTTGCTCATTGCTCATCTGCTGCTGTTCCCTTGCAGCAGATCCACGCTCAGTTCTGCACAGCCTGCTACGTGGGGTCTTGGATCTGCTGTATTAGAGGAGAATAAAGCTAAAGCATGGTCTGGGGCACAAGGACTGTCTGAAGAGTGGCACCGTGCAGTGTTCTGCTGCGACAAGGAGATAAATGGCCGCTAAAGGCTGAGCCTCTCCAGCTCCTAGTGACTGCAGAGAGGGAACTGCGTTCGTTGTGCTTCTCAGGTCATGCTTGTTCTATGCAACCATGCTGGATCATCAGCTATTCAAAGGCACCTGGACTTGTTTGTCTATTTAAGTAGAGTGTCAGCTCTGGGCTAATCTTGCCAATTATCTGATCATCTTGTACCACTGAGAGCACTAGCGCAGAGATGTCTCTGTAGTGCTTATTCATTTGGGCGGTTTTTACCCAGTTTATACCTATGCTTCCTTTATTTTGCTGCACCATGTGAGGATGCATGTGAGCTGCCTGCAGGGCCTGGGCGAACTGAATGGAGAGGCTCTGGAAGGCTTCGCTGGCTTGGGGCTTTGCACCCAAGGCGCAGGATGGAGGCTTTGTCACGAGAATGATGATTTTCCTCTAGCTTGCAGAAAGGTCTTTGGTTTTCTTTCCTTATAACCTTGCTTAACCCAGCAGCTGTTCATGAAGGTTTTAATTTCTGATTTATCTCTCCTGGCTCGCAGCCATGCTCCTGGGAGCCAAACTGGGAGTGATCCCAGTCCAGATGTGATAGTAGCTCTCTGGGGGACCCTGCTGCCCTGCTGCAGAGAGAGAAGCGGAGTGTATGGATGCTTTTAAGTAACCCGGTGATGATGGTCTCAGAAGTCCTTGCTGGCTTGCTCTTTTTATTCAGTCTGGGATTTGGACTACCCAGCAGTGCATGTGTCAGCTCAACCCTGTTACTGGTTACATACCACAGTCCCCTACAGGAGCCTCAGATAAATGTTGTTTTAAACACTGAATCTTTCAACTTGGTCTGCAATTTACCAATGTGATACGCAACCTGTGTAAGACTGATCATTTCTAATGCTATAGAATAAATGTTGATGCCCGTTGTCCTGGTGTGGGAGATGTGGAATAACTGTGCTGGGGTAGCAGTGTAGTGGAGGAAAGAGCTGCTCCTGGAAAATGCGGTCATGGTGTGACAACAGCACGCAGACTGTGAATGCACAGACTCTCAAAAACAAAAAAACAAGATAAGAAAACATGATTAAGATATTAAAATACATTTTCATCAAGTAATGGGTTTACCCTGACAATATCTTCTTCCTATCCACAATCCAAAGATTTTGCTGTTGCTATTGACTTTACCTGGAAAGCACTCTGGATATTATCAGGACAAGTAGCCTGATGAAATTTATGATGGATATACCATTAGAAGCCTGGTGCTTTAGTTATGATGTTACAATACTGATAAGGTGTGTAGTCACTACGTCCTGTACTTATTTGCAAGCCCATTCAGTCAGGGTAAGATACCGATTGCATGCTTCTCAGTCGTACAGAGATCTTTTGATTAAACATCTCTCCATAATCTTTCTGAAGTTTATTCGCACTATGTACTTTCAGGTGCTGTACATATAAATAAGAATATTCCCCACTTTGTTGGTCCCTTGACAAACCTGGATATTGGTTGAACATTTTTTTTTCTTTCCACTCAACCCAAGTATTCTTGTCGCTTGTGAAATTTGTAGCAAGTCTAATATTATTAAATACATGTAGTTTTCTAAATAAGTCTACTTTAAATGTATGCACACAAACTGCATATGAATCAAAGAGATACAGGAAAATGAAAGCCTAAAAGACAGCATCATGTTGAAAATGGATGTTTCATAACCATCCTGAAACACAGCACATGAGTTCTAGACCTATTTCTAATACTTGCAGACAGGAAAGAGAATTACTAATCCTGACTAATCTATCCCAAGCAAGTGCTTTTCTATGACCTGAAAGACTGAAATAAAATCCATTTGTTTGCTTGCTTTGGAAAAGGATCAGTTTTTCTGTTTGGAAGGAAGCAGGACAGAAATGTGGCTCTGGGGAAGAAAGGGGAATTTAACAGGGCTGCAAATCCCCCTGGTTCTCCCCACTGACCACGTCTTCTCACTCTTGGCCCTCTTCCCACTTTGCAAGAAAAAAAAGGATCCTCATACAAGGTTTTATAAAAAAACCCCACACTTTCCCTAACTGAGAAGCTGGAACACTTCTGTGCCAGAAAGTTACTGAAAGAAGGAGCAAGTGTACATTGAGCTGAGCAAGGGTGTCTGAGGAAGAAGAATTAATTATCTTTTTTTTTTTTTTTAATTAGGGATTTAGGTCTGGATTTGGAGTTGCTGGTTCAAAGAGGAAAAATTAAGCAAATTGGAGATGGCCTTCTTTTTACCAGACCTCACCAAGTGGAAAGTCAGGGGAATCTTGTCCTGGATTTCAGTGGCAGTAGGGCTGAGAGAGTCAGACCAACCTGAGAGTCCGTCAGCACCAAAAGTTAACTTGTTTCTGTTGGACCGGGAGTCATTTGTAAAGAATTTCCATGCACAAAAATAATTACATAAATCTTAAAATTGGAGTGTTATCTGAAAGATACAAGTAGCTGCCTATAAATTTGAAACAGTATTTTTGACCTTTCACTTTGAATTTGTTTCATGTTTTTATTTCTTAAGGATAATTAACTTTTACAGTTGTGGTCTCAAATCAGTAAAAACCAAGACCCTCCTTCCAAAAAAACATATCTAGAATTCTGCTTCCCAAGATTTAGACTGCTCCTTTTCTAACTAGAGGTGCTACGCAATTGCAATTTGGTGAGGAGGCCCATTCGTATTTGCAAGTCCTACAGAGAAGCCCCTGCTTGGCGGGAGGGTGCTGCTGCTCTGCCAACGTGCCACCTGCTCTATCAGTAGAAAAGCTCAGTAATGGTTCATTCTTGAGAATCTTTTTTAATGTCATGAAGAGTTTGGATACTTGAAGTTTTTAAATTTTCAGAGACACTTTGGTCAAACCCATTCGCTTTGGTACTGTAAAACTGTGGGAATCCTTTATGGTTGCTGAAGGGAATTTTTTGCTTGCTGGAGAACTTGCATTTTAAGACATACACGTTCTTAAGTTACATGTGCGTTTAAAATCTGATTGTACTGAGGGTAGATATGAGTGTGGAAAACCAGCGCCATCTTACTGTAGATAAAACCTCACTAAGCAGCAATAGATCTTCTAGGGGCAGTACGCTGCACCCGCTGTGAATTATTAATATCCTAATCTAGATTCTGTTGAAGCTAGGGGAAAGCTTTTCATCAACTCCAGAAGAAGCTGAACGAGGCTATTAGCTGGGCCCAGTGTTCACGTGCGTACGTAATCATGCTAAAGGACAGCTAAAATTTGAGTGCTGGCTTTTTAGTTACTATGGTGATAAGGGGGAGGCCATTACTGTGTATGGCCTGTTTGGACTGGTTGAAAAAGGTTGAAGATGATCTCTTCATCCCCCCCCCTTTGTATTTCCATTTCACAATTCTTATCAAATTAACCTGTCAGAAACATCCTCGTGGTTCGCCACCCTATGCTACAGTGGGCGATAACAAATTTCAGGAAAGATCTGTTCCATGCTTTAGTTGGGTAGATTTTCCTGAAGTTTAGGATGATGTAGCTTTTACTTTGTGTTCTGAATGACTGCATGATGCTGCTGGACGCTGACACATTTTTGTGGCATTCTAGGCAAGCTCAGACCGCCTTCTCATGGGAGGGAAAACTCCTTCTGCACAGCGCAAAGCCATGCCCTCCACTGCTTTCTGGGAAGGTGATAAAGATCCTTTCATCCCTGTGAAAGCAACATCTCTGATAACTCAGCATAGTTTGTGACTGTAGTTGCTCCAGGGTTTATAGCCTGGGTTTTGAAAGGGTTTTTTTCTGTGCTTAGTGGGGTAGATAACAGTCAAGAGGAAGCTGCATTCTTCAAGCCTTTGAACGGAAAAAAGAGAATATGGAGTGCACTGAATGAAAATGAATGAAATCGTATTTTTACAAATCTAAAAGATATCTTTCCACTTCAGCAGTTACCAGTGATGGTTCAAGATGAGTCTGTGCATAGTAAGAGGGACTTGCTACAGGACGCACCTGCTGTAACGTTGCTTTCTTTCCAAAGGGGGTACAGAACATGGGGATCATGCATGCTCACCTGCAGGGCACCCTGCAGCCCCCGCCGAGGAGCTCATACGAGGTCATACGCCAGCTGAAGGCAGAGCGGAGCTGTGCCATTACAGAGGACAAAGCAGTTGCCATGAGGGGAAAAATATTATCCCACTTTCTGGAAAGGTTACTAGGTCTTGGATTTTTTTTTTCCTTTATTTTTTGTTACCAGCTAATTTTAAATTTCTAAATTTTCTCATTTGTTACCAGCTAAGCTCTAAATTGCTATCTATAGGTTACCTCTGCTTTATATTGCCTGTTAAGGTGCATTAGGCAAAGAGAGCAGAGGGAAGTTTGCATTTACGCTCTTGTAATGTGAAAGAGCCTACGCAACCTGCACATTTGCAATTTTTTTTTTTTTTTAACGTCAAAACCTGAAGGGGAAGTATAGGATGCTGAGCTTTTTATCACATTTGAGATTTGCTAAACAATTGTGAAGTTCAAGGTTTCACTCTAGGACACTGTGGGTTTAGTGAAAAGAGCAGCACCTGTATTTAACCTTGTAGGTGTGCAGTTAATAACCTAAACACAAAAACGATTAAGCAAAAACTTCCTTGTCTGGGCTTATTAGATAATTTTCAGCTTGTCATTAACTCAGTCAAGCCAAACTAATATCTGCTGCATTCCTCAATGATTTGTGCCAAATCATATGTTTCAACCCTTAGTAATTTCAGCTGCAAGTCTATTTTAATCTTGCTGGGTTTTTTTTAAATGTACTTAGCGCTCCACACTAATCCCCCTGGGTCCTCATTCTCTATGGTCACTTCAGGCAAGTAAAAGTTAAAAAAAAAATATCTGCCCGAAACACATGTTTTTTTGAAGTTTTGTCAGCAAATCCTCATATAAGTGTAACTGCAGCGGTACCTGCTGCTGCGCAGGTAGGATGGGAATGTGAATGCCATTTTCGTTCCCTGGCCACCGACGTGCCCAAGCAGCTGGGAGACAGGACTCCTCCATGACCTTGGGGCGAGCATTGCCAACTGTTGCCCTTTTTACACAAAAGTGGCCTGTGCCAGCCAGCAAGAGCGAGCGCCGACCTCTCTGGAGAGAAGCTAGCAGAGCCCAGGAGGGCTGTGAAGCACCCTGGCAGAGCAGTCTGGTTTAGAATATACAAAATGCTTGTCACTGGCACAAGAACCCTGGGCTTCACACATCGTCACGGCTGCTAAGAGCCCCTGCCTGCTGGCCTTGCAAGGGCCACCCCGGAGGTGTCTGCATCCAGCACTGCTGTTACCACAACCAGATACTCCAGGCACTAGAGTTGCAAGGAGCATAGATTAAAATTGCTCTTTCAAATTGATCGGTTGTATGATTTCTCTTTAAACATCTTTATAATATTAATTAACTTCAAAATACAAATAATGAATGGGGGATCAAATAGGAAAAGAAATTGTAAACTGTCTATATATCTTGAAGTAAAAGAATTGATTTTAGTTTAGCTGATCTAAACCTAAGTTTGGCCCAATCAATTTAAATAATTTTTATTTAACTTTAAGTCTGAACTTAAAATTGTTGCTCTTCTCACCTACCATATTGATCTATTAATTTCTTAGCTCCTAACTGTTTCTCTCTTCAGCCAGGGAGAATATATATACACTGCCATGCTGTCTTTGCCTTGTGGGAAAAAAAGTCATTATCTTAATACTGACCCAGCCCCTGGGGTGTTTTGCCTATATAACAAAATTCAGGCTGGTCAGTTTTTTTCGAAGGTGCTATGTGGTTTTGTTGAGAACAGGTCCTAGCCACAGAGAAGCAGTGATTGTACTGGGTTGTTTGGTGGCATCTGGGACTCACTAGCCCATTTGAGAGGCTCTAGCTCTCGTTCCTTAATTGATATCTTAAGGTTTGAAAGAGTCAAGGACCATCACCCTTACCAATTCTTACAACAAAGAGACTCAGGTATCATAAAAGCTGTGAAAAAACTAGTATGGAGAGAGCCTGGTTAGGATTTTGAGGTGCTCATGTGTTGCTCCAGCCAGAAGCTGGCCGGCGTTGGTCTCCCGGGTCCACTGGCGGACTGCATGGCACTTGCAGCCGGTGGAAACCTGTCTGTGTGAACATGCTGTAAGTGCCATCATACTTCATTTTAGGGTCTCCATGTGCTCTATAAATTCCGAATTTATAGTAGTGATTAAGAGACACTTTTTTTGAGAGTCTTATTTAAAGCCTCAGAAATACATAAGAGATGTAGTCATATAAAATTTGTATTATCACACAGAGGTTAAAAACCTTGAAATAGGATCTGCCACTGTTTCATAGCAGAAAATATAAGGAAGGAACTTAATGTGCTTATTTTTCAGATAGAGCAATTCAGGTTTCTTTGTCTCTAGTAAAGTTTGTTGCCGCTAGGTATTTCTAGACAGAGATTTTGGAAAATCAGATTTGTAAAGTACCGATACGTAGATGTCCACAAACGTTACATAAAAATAAAGTTCAGCACTTCAAATAATAATGTTTAATAACATCAAGCAGTTTGTTACATGAACTAGTACTCAAATATTCCTCCAGGTCCATATCTATATGAGAAATAGGGATTTCATTGACAGGATGCATAATAAAAGATATTTTTCCAAAGATAAATGCCTACCTAGTGCTTTAAACAGTGTTGGATGTAGCTGACTCTAGGAGGTTTGCATCTTAAAATATAAGAAAACAATATATAGGAGAACAAACTTAAACCATTAAAATACCCCTAGACGTGTTCATGAGCCCCTCCCACAAGACAAGAGGTTGCACATCATCTCCTCACTGGGGGACTCCTCAGTGGTGACCACTGATGCGCAACCTCCTGTCTTGTGTAGGGTAGGAGAAAGGAAGCAACCTCAAGCAGCCTGACACATAACTCTGGGCAAGAGCTTGAATGCTGGCGAGGGGAGGACAGCTTGCAAGGACAAGCATGCTCCTGTGTGGGGCGGAGGCTCCTGCATCCCATACCAGGGATCCCTCTGCACCAGCAGGTGCTGCGTTGAGGCGATGGAGGGTGGCACTGATGGCAGGCCATGGCTGGAGCCAGGGAAGATCAGGGGTATGATAAAGCAAGGTCTCCGAGGTGGCTAGTTGGGATGGTAGGTGTCATAAGCATGGCAGAGGGATGGGCTGGGGAAGCACCAGGTCGGAAGTGACGGCTTGACCGGCTCATGCTCTTTCAGGAATGGGATAGGGGAACTTCATTTCCAAGAACGACTCAGTGTCCCAACTCTAAGGCTTGCTTGGGTCCACGCACTATGGCGTGTGTGGCGAGTGCATGCTAGCCAGTGCTCACTGGCAGGGAAACGGTGCCAATGCCTTGTAGCTATTTTGTGTAGACAACTGGATATATGCTCAACATGTAATGTGATTAATGATGGTTCCTGGTAACGTAGACATGGCCAAACAATGCTTATTTTCCACTTATTAACACCGTTTTACCAAGGAGAGGCATATTTAGCCTGTTTTTCACATCTATTTCCTATAACTGGGAGTTTGCATAGGAAGATTTGTTATTCACAAGCCAGACCTATTTGTTTTCCTCAGTGAATCACACCATTGCTTCCACCCATTTCCAGAGACAGTACAGGTGATTTATGATGAAAGGCCTTGACAAGTTGTTCTTTTAATCCCTGGATTGGCTTTTATCCCAAATGAAGATGTAGTTTACTGATGTAACTTGTTGTGGAATACTTGAAAGGGGTGTATGTTGGCCACGCTGATCTTATCCATGTCCTACAAGCCTTTTATTAAAAATATTCCCAGGGCTCATCTTCCCCACAGCGTTAACCTGTGTGTTGGCTTTAGCTCTTCCCCTGTCTAAACACAGCCTTGCAGCGAAGCGTGAAGGAGTGTGCAACCTCAGTTTTGTAGCCAGGAAGGAGAATTAACTAAACCCTGAGCGACTCCGTCAGCCAACCTGAGCTCCCTGCACTTAGTCCCCCTTTCCCACAGGAGCCAAGCACTGGAGCAGGGCTTGCCACACGTGGGAATTGTAAGGTTTTCCCAGAAGCCTGTGATTCAGCATCTTTTTATGCTCAGTGGCTTACATGGGTGGCCTCTGTGAATCCTCTCCCTCTGTTGAAGCTAGGCAGCTGGTAACCTCCAAGGCCTGCTCACCCATCATCTTGGACTGGCATCTGTAGGCTTGCTTTGTTTGGCACTTGAAGGGCTCAGGCAGATAAGATGTGGGGCTGTCCTTTCAAAAGCAGAGCTCTGTTTACACACGTGGTTTAAGCGTTATGACATAGGTGTTATATGAAAATGCAAATGACAGATGTGATGTACATGTTCCAGTATGCAGTCATGTTTTGTAAGAAATAAGTTTCGTTGAGGCTTTTTTGAATGCTAGGCACTAATTTAAAATCAGAGCATCAAAATCACTATGTACAAGCTCTTTGGCTTTTGGAAAGAGCTTGGTCCTCATTAATTCTTTCTGTGTTCCATTTCTGGCCCCTGAAGGCACTAACAGTGAGTTGGAGGAGCCCAAATGAATCCTTGCAGTGGTGGAGCATGCTGGTTAGCTGGCAGGTTCGGGGAGGTGAGCACGCTCAACTTGAGATATCCTTTAACAGCAGATGTTCCTTGCCATGACATCTGGCCTGCTCCCAGGGCTGAACTTGTGTTTGTGCACCAATACTGGTTAGAGATAGTTGCAAGGAGGTGTGGGTATGTGGAGAATGTGAAAACGTGCTGTGCATTTGGAGGTCATAGCTGGTGAGGGACGCTCAATATACTGTAGTCTGGCATTACCTGGAGCTCTGCTGTTCAGTTTTGTGTTAAACGTGTGCTGGTGAACTGTAAACTGCAGCAAATAAAACAACTGACTCCTTTTGTCAGCCAGAAAAGATTGTGCTCAGGATATGTTCCAGCCGAAGAGATGGTATTTTATTTTTTGACACAGATGCTTTGTTTCTTAGTTGGAGTTTAAACATAATAAATTCTGTGTAATATTTTACTTAACATTCAGTTAAGCAAACAGAACTTTTTTGTCAGTTTAGGTACTTCTGTAATGTAGCTTTATATGTTGCAGCTTCTGTTCTCAAGTAGATTTTAGAAGTAAAGAATGTAAACTTTTACCTTCTTTGTGTGATGCCTTTGACCCTCCTCCAAAGGACAGATATGCAGGGGAATGATGACTGGGGAAAATATTTTACAAGAGGAAAAGTTAACAAACGGGCACTTCTGGCTTGTTCGTATTGCACCGGCAGAAACAAACAGCAGAACATCTTCCTTATGTTTGTGGTTTTACTTAAACAACCCTCAAATTTGAAAAGCTTCATGTTGATCATTTGGATGAAGCAAGTACTAAACCTGCTAGTAAACTTGCGCACATGTACAGCTTGGAGGAGGAAGTGGGGAAATGCAGCTGGTGAACCAAAATTCAGAGAAAGAAAAAGGACTGGTGGCAAATGAACTGGCTTTAGCGCGATTTACTCTGCTGTTGCTTTATGTTGGCTTTTCCAGTCCTGTGTCATTACATAGGTGCCTTGTCATTTGAGGAATAACATTCTCGTTAGCCTGACATAACCAAGCTGAATCAGTTATGGCCAGGTTGTCTTCTTTTTACTGGACAGAATACTATTTCCATAGGACTCCTCTATGTCCTATGTCATTATCTTCTGGGGTTCAAACTGCCACCCCAGAGCTGTGGGAAGGGTAGTTCCTCTGTGCTGAGTGTGAACTAAACGGGGACTTTGTCAGTTCCTACCAGCTGCTGGTCATCAAACGATCCCAAACCATAAGCTACATATTTATCTTCAGGGGAGTAGGGGGCAGGAGAAGGAAAAATAGTTGAAAAAGAAAGACAGTAACAGAAAGTGGAAGGAATGGTAGGCATAGCTGAAAAATCCTTTCCATATTTAAAAAAAAAAACACAAAATCCTCAAAACCCAACAAAATAATTCCATGTTTGAAAACATTTATCTGCTATTTATCTGCTTCTAGTTTTGTTTCTATTTTTTTTTTGAAAAATCTCTCTCTATATATTTGTGTATGTATGTGTATATATATATCGTGTCTCTTTTCTGGTTTGCAATCGAAGTTTTGCAAATGTTTTTTTCCTGTGCTTTTATACAGAGGATTTCATAAACACTTTATTTTTCTGGCTAGGTATCTTAATGTTTAGAAGACCTATATTTCATGGAACTGATTACATTCATGACTTCCTTACTTCTGTCTTTCTAAGATGAAGAACTATTTAAGGTAGCATTACAAGTGTGACTGAAGCATGGTTTAGGCTGGCCCTGTGCAGACCTTCATCTGCCGGTACAGCTCATTCATGACATCAGTATGTTTGAGTTTGTGTTCATTCATGTGTAAGGAAGACAGGTAACTATGGTCTTCAGGAATCCCCCCAAATGTATTTTTCTCTCTGACCTAAGACAGAATTTCTTACTTCTGGGTGGCTCTTACCCTTGGGATATTTGCTGTTATGCTCAATACGATGCGTTGTTTCTTCAGGTGAAAATGCACCTGTATAGTGAGATAGGCCTGGAAAAAAAATGGCATAGAAATAACCAGATTCAGTTGTCCTAAACAAACCAGTCATCTGTTGCAAGCCTACAATATCTTATTCTAGCCTCTTCTTCACACAGTACTATTTTGTCCAGCTCTAGCTGTCATGTAACCTCAAAGAAACTTAGGTCCCCATGTCACCACTGTCTTTCAATGTGCGGCAGGAATACTCCAGGCGACATGCAACCAGTCACATGCCATATATTTCTGTGAGAGCAGGGTGCACTGGTGTCGCTGCCAGCGTCCTGGGGACACCTGTAGACTTTAATGGCCCTGAGCAGACTTGCCTGGGACACACACCCACACTCCTGCCCAGTGGTCCAGGGGCTCCACTTAAGCTCAGGCCTGGGCCATGCCATTCCCAGCCCTGTTCCTTGCTCTCACAGCTTCCTGATTTGTTTTTCCTGGATGGAGCCTGGAGGGACATTGCAGGTAGCTTGTCTCCAGCCCTGTCTCCTGGATGAGCCCTAGACATGTGTCCCAGCCTTGTTTTCAGTCCTGGTGCTGGCTCCTGCTGCTCCCCACTGGGTCTCTGCATGGACCCTAGCCCTGACTCGTTATCCCAATTTGCCAGGGGCTGTTGGCAGAACCGGTCGGTGTCACCTACACAGGTGCCCTAGGACTGCTCCTCAGGGGAGAGCATTGCCTCTGCTGGAGTCACCCTTGGCTCCTTGCTCACTCCCAGCTACAGAGTGACCCCACTCCCCCTTCCTGCTCCCTGGCACTTCCTATTAGGATTTATATTCCCTTTCTCAAGTGTATGAAACAGTTACGAATGCAAAACAAACATTATTCCATTTCCCACTAGGAAGAGGGTTGACAAGACATAAGTGACTATGCCTGCTCCATGGATCCAGTAGCTCATGTTTTTTAATTGCAATATATGCTAGACATTTTGAAGTGCTTATTTACATAACATTTCTTTGTTTTTCTTCTCTTGAGATTCCACGCAAGTGTTAGCAGATGCAGATACAGTATGGTAGAAGGCTAGGCAGTCTGTTTTGTATAAAATTATACACTTGGGATGGCTCTGAAATGGTACACTTGGGATAACCCAATTCAGTAGAGTGATGTGCATGCCCTGTAAATCAAAATAAAAAGAACACAGCCAAATGATTTTTTTTTTCTGGCAGATGCTTAATTTACATTGTCAATGATAGCCAATACAGTACTTCAATACCAATATTATTGGGAAAAGCAAATGCTGGTGCTGAAAATTCTATAATATCCAGACATTGCTGAAATGGAAATCCTCTGTTTTGGGTAATCTATTTACAGGATAATTGCCCTGTTAATGAAATGGTCCTGGGGAGAAGAGGGTTCCAAGAAAGGTGGTTGATTTTTCAAGGCTCACCTTCTCCAGGCTCAACAGTGGTCCATCCCCATGTGCAGGAAATCAAGCAGGAATGATCCTTCCCCTCTAGTCAACACTGGTGAGGCCACACCTGGAGAGCTGTGCCCAGTCTGGGCTCCCCAGTACAAGAGGGACATGGACATACTGGAGATAGGCCAGTGAAGGGCCATGAATATGGTAAAGAGACTGGAGCTTTTGTCATATGAGGGGAGGCTGAGCAAGCTGGGGTTGTTCATCCTCAAGAAGGGAAAGCTTGAGGGTAGGGGGCATCTTGTTGGTGTGTATAAATACCTATTTTGGGAGGTGGGGGGAGATGGAGGCAGAGTCTTCTCAACGGTGCCTAGTAAAAGGACAAGAGGCAATGGGCACAGACTGGAATACAGGGAATTCCCTTTAAACAAGAAAGCTAGAATCTCCTTTCGGATCTCTTTATTTACTTATTTGGTTTATCTGAGGTACTTAATGAGAGCAGGTTTCCCTAGTGAAGTGGTTTTAGAGCCTGTATGCCCTGTACATCGATAAGAAGAGTTGGTGACATCTGAAATATAATTTAAGATGCAAATGTAGTTGTTAAAGGGTCCTAGCCCACACTGATCCCCAGGAACCAGGTTCCTCAGCTCCCCTGTGTACGGCAGTCCAATATTGTCATTGTAGATTTTGTTTATGTACAGTTTCTACTTCCCTGTTTTCTATATATGTTTTTCTAAGTAGTTTGGTTAAGACTGGGTCCCTCTCTTCTCTGATCAGCTGGAAAAAAGCCAATTTCAGAGAGTAATATAGTCCCTGGATGTATAATCTGATGAGTGTCAAGTAGGAGTAGAGAGGTGATACCTGGCATTAGTGAGATACCTATGTAAATATTGTGTAGCTGGGACTTTTGCAATTTCCTGTTGATGACAGGATTCATGAAAAGGTATGTACGAGAGACAGAGAGAGGAAAACTCTCTTTCTAGTGAGAGACAAGAGAAAATCAGTTCACTGAAGTTTCTCTGAGAGAGGGCTAAACCATGCGGTTTACGGCCTTTAGAAACGCAGATGTGGAAAAAGATGAGACAATAAAGGATTAATTAGCATAGTAGATAAAATCATAACAAGTTTTGGTGGTCAACAGATGGAAGCTAGATGCATTCAGGACAAAACATGAAGTTGTCAGTGCATGAGATGGTGTATTTCTACACCACTTGATTCCTTCATCCAAAACCCTGGACATAATGCGAAAATCACTTGGCAGAGTCTGGCTGTGTCTACATGAGCATGAAGTGTGGTGCAATAGGAAGAAACCAGCAGAGCAGCTGATGTCCATGTTGCCTGTGCTTTGGGGCTTTATTTGGACTAGCTTTAGTGGTGCCACGGACTCCATGCCCATTAGCAGATGCAGTCAATCAGATGCACTCCTGGATTACATGCTTCCTTTTCCTTTTCTGAGACAGGAATTTATTTTGCATTTCCGAGCCTCTCCACAATGTGAACCCAAGTGTGGTTAAGTGGGGACTATTGTTGTCCCAAATAGGGCTCATTTACCCGGTGTGCAATAAGCCAATCTTCACACAGAGACGAGATACTGTTTATTCACAAAGTTGCGCAAGTTTGGGTGCTAGGTGGCTTTCCACAAAGCTAGCACACCGAATCATCAAGTTAGCGTCTATTTATACACATTCATTACCATATTTAATTCCCTAATACATATGCAGTGTTATGATTGGTTACAAATCTCTTCGCCTACTATTTAAATTAATGAGCATGCTCGGTTGTCCTTCAATTTGAGTCTGGGGTGTAACTGCGGTAGGGAGCTCATGATTTGGAGGTCGCGATCTCCCCCTGCCAGAATTACTTTTCCCCTAATTTCCTTCTTGGCGGATCTTAAGCAACTTCTCATGGTTTACTGATCAAGTCAGCAATACATCATCGAGACTTCTGCTCCCAGACAATCTGTTAACTAAAGTCTACTGTATAACTTAGGGTCGGGCTTTACAATGGACATCTATAGCAGCATCAGTTTTGGACAACACTATCAGCAGCTTCACAAACGCCCTCCTCCTTTGTGCTAAACAGTGAATGTAGGCTCATTCCTTTGCTAAAAACTCTATTTTGCAGGAAGTCCTATGCCTGGTATACTCCAGTTTAAGCTGAAGCATCAGGAAACACCAGTTGCCTTTACGTAAAAGTACCTCCAATAATTTACAAAATATTATATATATACACATATGAACGTGTATAGTCTCAATCCCCCCCCCCCCTTAAAATAACCTAAATAATATCCATGAAACACAGGAAAAACTACGGCAATGCGGAGCGTACAACATAGCGGGACTTTTGAGATGTGGGTTGATGATTTACAGGTCGAATGGACTGAAGCACATGGCCAAACCAAAACCAGTTAAGATAACTGCGAGAGGTCACTGACATGGCCCCAGGTGCCTCTGCCTTACCAGGATGCACCTCAAACCCACAGCCCCCTCGCAAACAAAGTTTAGTGGCGGTGAACGGATGACTCCCCGGGCTGCAACAAGGTCACCGACCTCTTCCAATGCTTTCATACTGAAACATACGTCCTTTTAGCCTGTTTGTACCGGATGCAGATGTCTTTTGCAAAGCTGTAAGAAAAACTTCCCCTGCGAGTTGTCATCTCAGACGTGTAAGGTACAAAGCGATGCGCCCTCCAGCGCGCATACTCTTCTCACTTCCTTGTGATTTCCCCCGTAATTTGTGCCCGCACCTACACTCTTTCCCCCGCCCTCACCGGGTTTTTGTATGAATTACTGCAGCACCCGCAGACCGGCCGTCCGAGGCACCCGAGCGACGACGCGAAGACTGCCTCGGGAGGGAGGCCGGCGGGAGGGAGGCCGGCGGGAGGGAGGCCGGGCCGGGCCGTTGCCCCGCGGGGAGGCGGCCGGGGCCCTAGCGCCCGCCGGGCGGCGAGGGCGGGTGG
>VYZW01061482.1:227536-241768 GCA_013401315.1 Balaeniceps rex | reverse complement strand
GGTGCCGGTGCCGGTGCGGGGGCCGGAGGGGCCGGGCAGGCGGTTTTGTGCGCGGCCGGCTCCTCCCCCGACCGGGCTGGCTCCGGAGGAAGGGAGAGGGAAGGGAGCCGGGAGGAGGAGGAGGCGGAGGAGGGCACGGGGCGCTGCTGCTGCAGCTGGCGGCAGGCGGCATAGGCGGCCCAGCCCCGGCTGCCCCGGCGACCCCAGCATCACCCCGGAGCACCCCAGCCCGCTGCCCCCAGCGTCACCCCAGGGTACCCCAGCCCGCTGCCCCCTCCATGGCCCCAGGGCTTTCCCAGGAGTCCCAGCCATGTCCCCGCGGTGTCCCCCACGGTCCCCAGCATCACCTCAGGGCTTTCCCGGGAGTCCCAGCTGTATCTCCCCAGTGTCCCCCACCACGCACATCATCACCCCAGGGTACCCAAGCCCACTGCTCCCAGCATCACCCCAGGGTGTCACAGCATCGCTGTGAGGTGCCCCAATCCTGCCACCTCTGGGTGCTCTTAGCTGGGACAGTGGGACAATGGTCACCTCTGCGCCCACCACACTGAGGTTTTGGGGCCTAACAGGGCTCCCTCCACACAGAGCCACAAAACCACGGTCACAAACCCAGTGCTGGCAGAGCCCAGAGGCTTTGGGTGCCTTCTGCCCACCCCGCACCGGCTGACACCATGTGCGGTGTTTGTTGGGGGTCCAGCAGAGCTTGGCTGGAGAGGGACGGTGCCACCTCCCCGCTGCAGGGATCAGCACCTGAGCCCTCCCTGCGTGGCTGGGGACACACACAGGATGACCAGGGACCACCAGGTCATCTCCCTGCTCTCCCCCTCCAGCACTGCCAGCAGGGGAAACCCACTGTGGTTTTGACAGGTGGTTTTCACATGGATCAGTCCCCTGGTCCACCTGGATCCATCCCACGGCACCACGCCAGCACAAGGAGGGGGATTGCAGCAGGACTGGCTGTTTCTGCAGCAGCTTGCCCTCTGCTCGACTGCAACCTGGCGGCAGCACATTGCTCTTCAAACAGCTGCGGGAGACTCGAATCCCCCAACCAAGTCCGGCCATGTGAAGCTGGGACCCGCTCGCCTCTGCAAACAACCCTGTGATTAACTCTGGCCCAGGACTGCTTTGACAGCTCCCAGCAAACCACTGAGATAACAGCCTGGAGCAGAGATGGGAGGCGGCAGGGCTGCCCCATGTGCTGACGAGCCCGGGCATGTCTTGGGCAGCTGCTGTCCTTAACTGGGGCCAAGGGGCTGGGAAGGGACAGAGCAGGAAGGAGGTCCCTCTGCCAGGCAGGGTTGCCACTAAGCGTCACCTTGCTGCAGGGCAGGGGGGGTGGCAGTGGCCTCATTGCAGCTGCGTGGCTCTTCTCTCCCTCGGGAGCTGCTGAAGGCTGATGCTGAGCTGGGGAGGGGTTCTGTGGGGGGTTGAGCTCAGCTGTGGGTGCTGCTGGCTCTCTTCCATCCCTGCAGGTCTTGGCAGTATCCAGCAGCATCTCCACACGTCCCGGGGAAGGGTCTGCTGTGCCAGGCAGCCTCCCCACCACGTTCCCTGCCCCGCAGAGGAATGACGCACCCACGAGCACCCCAAGCACCCCGGGCATGGAGATGTGCTGCAAGCCCTGCCCTGGAGGCAGCTGGTGATGATGTGGGTTCAGAAGAGATGGGGCAAGATGATGGAAAAAGGGCCAGGAGGTGCTGTTGGATGTTGTGATCCTTCCTCCCCATGGGGCAGGGCGGCCCTGTGCCGTGGGTGTGAATTCAGGCGAGGTGGTGGCAGGGGGACGGTGACCTCCCCAGGGGACGCCAGACTGGCGGCTGTCAGCATGGTGGGCACAGAGGGCAGAGAGGCAGCGGGCTGGCGCGGGCAGAGGGCTGTGCGCTGCCACCGAGGCCAGACGTGATCTCAGACAAAATCCATCACAGCCTGGCGATGCCAAGCAGAGGGAGGCGCATCAGCTGCCCATGGATCCTCTGGGGACAGCTCTACAGCAGGTGGCCCCAAGGTGCCAGCAGGCACGGGAGCTGCTTATCCAGAGAGGAGAGAGGACTGAGCCCAGCTGAAGTTTTCCTCTCCACTGCAGCCAGCCCTGATGCGTATGGGATGTCCCCCGAGAGCCTGGCGCTGGTGGGGGCCACACCCTGACCCCTGCCAGGCCTCTCGGGGAAGCAGCCCCCTTCTAGGAGCTGTCCAGATCTCCAACCCTGAGGGCTGCCGCCCTGGGGCCAGCCTGGGCACTCTGTCTTTTCTCTCCTCCCAGTGAGATGGGAATGAAAGTGGGAAGCAGCCCTGCATGGTGGGGCTGAACCGACCCTCCTGTGACCTGGGCTCGGCAGCGCTTGGACTGGGCAGGCTGGTGGGGTGCAGTGCGGTGGCTCTGTGCATGGTCTGGCCCTGCAGAAACCCCCTTGCACCGTGTTGGCTTGCTGCTCCCAGCCTGGCCAAGGAATGCTGCTGGCTGCTGGCACTGCAGGAGGGTCTCACTGTCTTGGGCAGTTGGGGAACAGCATCAAGGCTGAGCCGGAACTCCAGCTACAAACACCTCCAAGCTCAGAGGTTTGACTCTCAGACTGGCTCTGCACCCACAGTTAAAGCTCATTTCTCGGCATCCTTCTGGCCAGGGAGCTGTGAAATCCATCTTTACAAAGCCAATATATAAAATGCTCCTTTTGGAAAGGCATCCTTAAAATTAGGTTCCCTTCTCCTATACAAAGGTTGCAATCCATAAAACAAAGTCCCGAGTGCTCCCTGGGACTCCCGGCAGCTTCATGGCCCTACTTACGGCACTGTCCTGCTGCAAAGCCTGCTGTAAACCCCTAGGAGACAGAAACTGGAACCCACCAGAGCATTTGCATGAGGATATGGGGATTTTTTTTCTATCTGAATTATTTAACAAAGGCAGGTTGTGCTTCACTCAGTGTGGGAAGAATGGAGTTTATTGAATCTGGAGAGCTCCTGGCTCATTGAAAATAAAAGTACTTGTTTCTCTCTAGTTGGTTTTGGCTGGACACTCAAGTCCAGCAGCATCCCACCCGAGCCAAAACAGCAGCGGCGTGAGAGAGAGAGGGAATGCAAGCAGGGCTTAATGCTGAATTAAGTGGAACCAGAAATCCAAAGCAACTTGATAATGAAAGCAAGGAAAAGCCTAAAGAAAAAGCAAGGGGAGACAGAAAGTCAAAGAGGTAAGAACCAGATTGAGAGAGTCAGATCAGAAACCGGTGTTTGTTAGAAGGGGACAGATAGAAAGCAAGACCTGATGAACACATGAAAGGGAAATAGTCTAAAATGTAACAGTGAAACAGTCAAGTCAAAAAAACCCAAACCTGCCAGAATTAGAAAGTGTTAGATAATGAAAGCAGCTCTCCTGGAGACCCCAGCAACCTGCAACGAAGTGCAGCAGCTAAATAGCACCGAGAGTCTCTCTGATTCCCAGCTGCCCCCTGCGATGCTAACGTGGAGAAAATTAACAGCACATGTCAGCCAACAACTTAGAACTCTGCTCCCATTTTTATTTAGCAGCATCTTTCCAAGCCCTGGGGCACAGGTGTCCTGCGGCCCGGCAGCGCAGCCCGCCTGGCTCCCGGGCCAGGCAGGCAGCAGGCAGCGATACCTTTCCAACAGGTAACGCCAGTTTATTCCAATCCAAAGCAATTCACACACTGGAGTGAGCGCCAGGATTGCTCACTATGCTAATCTTCCTTTCAATAATATCGTATTTGCAATCTTCCCGCCTCTTCAAATCATTCTGAACGCGATGCCTTCCTATTCAGGCTAAATCAAATATTTATCGGTGCTGCAGCATGCCGGCAGTGCTGGGTTGCGTCAGCACTTTCTCTCTAAAAATGCCTTTTTTGGGAGCTCCTGGCTGACTCCAGCTTCTGCCTTTCAAGCTGCTGTTTTCTGCATAGCAGGCTTAGACTTTGGAGCAAATTTGGGGTGGGGAAAATCTACATGTCAAACGCAAAGAGAGGGGGGAAAATGCCTGCTTGCTATTATGGAAAATTCCTTGTTGTTACAACGTGAACCGTCCCAGTGCCTTGGACACCAGTCTGCTAGGATGAATATAAAAACATGGATGGTTTTGGGTTGATTAGGGAGACGTGGTGACAGGACGGTGTTAGAAACATCTCCTCTGGCTGGGCAAGAGTCTCTGCACCAGGGAGGCACTTGGATATTAGGATGAGTGCAAGAAAAAAATCCTGAATAGATCTGAGCTGAGCTGATTCAGGCCCGGAAGAAATTCATTTTCATGCTGCCAAATCACAATAATAATAAAAAAAAAGAGAAATCTTTGTACGTGCTCGCTGGGCTTTGCCATAGGACAATGTTTTCTTTATTTAAGCCTCTCCCGCTCTCTTGGCACGGGCTGGGAACATCTGTGCAGTGGAGTGGAAATGTCCTTTCAACACCCCCGTCCTGCTACCAGGGCTCGCACCCCGCGGGCAGGTGAGGGTGAGCTGGGGGGAGACAAGGTGCGTCAGGGTGAACCAGCACGGTCCAGCCACTGCCCGTCTTGCTGCCTGCACTGCTGCCCATCTCGCTGCCTACACCACTGCCCTAGCACTGGGCAGATTGGGGCAGTGATGTTGGAGCAGGGCTTTGCAGACTTTGGTAATGGCAAGCACTTTCTGGGTACAAGCAAGGGCGATCAAAGCCTGTGGTGTTTTTTAAGAGATTCTTTAAGTCCCAAGGAAATTCGTAATGGCAGTCTTCTGGCAAAATAGGGCTGATAATGTGATCGTATTGTTATTGGGAGGATGATTACAGAATCACCAGCAAACCCCTCATCTAATGGTGACATCCAATTTTATGGCTCAAGGCAGAAAGAGAAAGCTTCCCCGTGCAGAAGATACCTCCTTATTCTCCAACCAGAATTAAATTATAGATAGCAAACTAAGTTATTTAGTACTCCTATTAAAGATGCATGGGTCCTGCCTTTTTTTGGAGTATGTTTGAGGAGGAACAGCATCAAGGCAGGTAAATGCTGCTATTCCAGGGATCTCACATCATGCTGATGAATAGCGATGAACATGCTCCATCGGTTTTGAACATGAAAGGCCAGCAGATAACCCTGAGCTGCAGGAACTTCTGCACTTTGTTTGCAGCAATTTTGCTTTGTTTTTAATGCATATGTATGGTTCCTGGCTGCTTCACTGAGCAGGTATCTCCGGGCTATTTTCACCCATTATCCCCTCTGAACTAGGATGATGTGATCTCTGCAGCAGGCACTGGAACTGGGGGCGGGAAGGGAGAGCCAAGCCCCAGTACACCAGTGGCAAGCAGGGCTTGTGCTGCAGAAACCGCCCAGGGCTCTCCCAGGTGTCATGGCCAATCTGGAGGAGCTCAGAGGATTCAGCTGGGAACCAGCCTCACACCTTGGGTATCTCTGGGATAAACAAAACCAGCTTGCAGAGCTACATACATTAAACTCCATGTTTGCTCAACCAGGAACCTCATTTTTCACTGGGGAACTGGGAAAGCACCGGCTTGGTGCTGGGACGCAGGACCCCTCTGCTCATGTCACCCTTCCAGCATGCAGCATGGCTCCGGGCGACAGGGCAGACCAGGGAGCACCAGCAGAAACCCAGCTTGATGAAATGGGAGGTATGTTCGCGAGGAAGGATGGGGACCTGATTCTGGTCTGATGTTAAAGGGGTGTCCAGGAACTCAGCTAAGGGCCAGTGCCCAGGGAAGGTATGTCCAGGGGACGAGGAAGCTGTAGGTGCTCGAGGTTGTAACAGGCTGCAGCAGTTTCCCCCTTTCCCACGAGAGGTCATACAACCCGAGACCCCAGCCACCCACACGGGGCAGGGTACAGACACAGCGCTCCGCAAGCATCTCCATAAAGCCATCGCTTGTGGCCAGGCGCCACTGGAATTCCTCACCAGTCTCCCAGCAATTCACGGCCTGGCTGGCCAGAGATGCTGAGATGCACCAGAAAAGGAGTGCCTTCTCTGGAGGTTTGGCAAACACCGTTCTGCCTCAGGCTCTGCCAGCCTTCAGCCGGCTGGTCTGAAGCTGCTGGAGGAGAGCCGAGCCAAACGTTATCACTCCCTTACTGCCCCGCTACCTGGCAGAGAGGAATGCCCAGGTAACTGCGGGAAGCGGTCAGCATGCACATGAATAAGCCCTTAAAGGACCTGCAAAGTCCAGACTGATTGGAAATAGCACAGGGCAGCAGTCAAAGCCCCAGAGAGCGATCAGAGATGCCTTGCTCATCGCCAACAGATTGAGGGGATGTCTCCTGCTAACCTTTGCCCAAAATCCTGTTGTTTAGAGCTGTGGCACTACGATGGCTTTGCCCTGTAATCTCCAGCAAGATGTCTGTGCTGTGACCTTTCTTGGCAAGGTCCGGGTAAGCTGAATTCCCCAGGGACTTGTTGCCCGTGTTGAGCCTGGGGCTGGGCTCCCCCTCTCCCGGCGCAGCGGCCCAGCCCAACCGTGTGTTTGGGCGCCTGCTGGGATGAGCACCACGGTATTCATTTCCACACAAGCAGATGCCCCGAGGTGCTGAGGGATGTGGAAATCAACAACAAAAAAATTTAACTTCAGATGGTAGTGTGTTAAAAAAACCTTACTATGAAGCTTTTGTGCTGAGGACAGGAAGGCAAGAAGGGTGATGCAAGCCTTTCTACAGGGCTGTACGTCAGCGGTGTCCATGGCCTGAGCCCAGGAGAAAGCAGCTCACAGAGGGGGAATGGCATCAGGGGATTGGAAGCCAAATTCTTGGTGGTAAGGGGCTCTGATCCCAGCATTGTGCTGTGACTTGATGGTACAGCTAGAAACCTGGCTCTCCCATCTCATGGCCCAACACCGTAAAGCCGATGACTGCTTTCACCAAGAGTCAGACATCACTGAAGTCTCTTTAACATAACTTTCTTTTTTCCCCTCTAATAATAAGGATTATAAAGCCATTTCCAAAACCCAGTACATGCCTGATTTTCACTGACATTCCCTTCATCCCCTCCTCCAGGCCCACAGGGACCAGAATTTAACTCCACTTTAACATCACTGGAGTCGATCAAGACAGCATATGGGAGCTTGGTGCAACAATGGTGCCCGTGCATTTCTGTCCTAACCCCTGGCCACTCCTCCTCCTGATGAGAACTCAGCTAGATATATGGGCGGAGATGTCAGCAGCATATGCAACGGGTATGCAAACATGCCTTCTGCCAGTGACACCTCTTTGCTTTTGCTGATATGACTGGACCAACATTAGCTCCCTTTGCCTTGGTGAAGAGGGGGGCACTGAAACTCCCCAGCGCTTTATGGTAATAGCACATTCGTTATGGCTGATTCTGTGTATGAGTATTATAGATCTCCATTATTAACCGGGCTGTTCTTCATGACTAATGATAGCGTAATGAATACATTCATGCTGTAAAATACAATGTGCCTGCTGTCAGGCAAATGCATAATGGAGAAATTTGTGACTGCAGTTCATGTTTTCCAAACACAACCTGACTTCTGGCAGAAGAGCAGCACAGGTTGCCTGCACGTCTGTTTCTCAGCGTTATTCATGTAGGTCACATCCATTTGTAAAGCTCCAGGGGCTCCCTGGGGACCCCAGCCGTGCTGGTGAGGAGCATGTATGGCTCTTAGTGCTTGTGTGAGATGTGCTGGGAGAGGCAAGGTTGTGCTGGGGGAACGACTGCTGCCAAGCTGCTGCATAGCTGCTGAGCACTGCTTGGAAAATAGATGAGCTTGCCAATGCCTGGCTCAGCCATGGGGACCCATCTTTTCCAAATGCACTAACAGACTGAAAGGTCACACAGCTACTTGCAGTCACAGCCTATGTGGTTATCGCCTCTATTTCCTCTACAGTATGTGGGGCAGTGCCCTAAATCATCTACCCCTACAGCAGCAAGGATATGATGGCACAGCTTTGTGCACGGACACTGGGGTGGGGGTCTAACAGAGCACAGCGTGCACACTGTGCCATAGGACAAGGGAGATGCTGTGCTGCTGCTGTTACAGCATACCAGTCACCACCCTGGGCAGTGACCTACATCAGCTGGCTATGCTGGAGCAAGCAAATTCAACCAGTGTCCGTGCTTAAAATTTGGGCTGGTTTCAATAAAGTGATCCCCCTTCAGACTGAGAAGAAAGATGGGCAGGACAGGACTTCTCCAAAGAATATGCGCTCTCAGTTTTCAAATCTGTAAGGTGACAGACACAGGGCCTGAGCCTGCTGGCTGGCTGTAACAAACAGAAAGTGTGTTTTACCAGCCTTTACTCTTAGTGTGCCAACTCCTGTCTTCCACAGAGTCAGTGGGTGATGGTGGCCAGGTGAGCCAGGAAAGCCTGTCTCACTTTGCTGCCTCTGAGCCACGAAGCAGCAGCTAGTGCAGGAGGAGTGTGCAGGGAGGGCTTTGGTCTTTACACACCAGGAACGGCCACACCAAACAGGACTTTGGCTCCCTGATGGGTACTTGGGATTCTCCTCCTACCTGTAATGTTTGGTGTGATCTGATGGGAACGGAATCGCTTTGCTGACGTGGGACTCTGCTGGACAGCTATCTGCATCTCAAAACGCCGCACCTCAGAGAGCATGGGGAGCTGGCGGTGACATGGGTTTTCAGGACTGCCTGGTTAGCTCTCACAGGCTTCACTTCAGTTTTCATTCTCCTAGCACAAGCACAAATGTTTTGCCTGTCTGTCCCACATTCCAGTGGTTTGATCCTGCCTTCCAAACCACAGCAAGCATTGCTGCAGAGCTTGTAAAACCTGCTGGAGTGTTTACCGCTGCATAGCATCAAGTCCAAAGAAAAAGAGGAAGGAATGACTTAATTCCTTTGCTAAAGACTCCATTAATAAGAGCAGAGATATTTTAACCAGAAGGAATATGACTTGCATAGTGTTTGATGGACAACATGGGTGCACAGATACACTCCGAGCCAGTCCAAAAGGTTCCACCCTTATTGTGCTACAAGCAGTAAATATTTTTAGTGGCATATAAAGAATAATAAGCAATCATACCTTTAAATTCCTACCCCCCATTGCCTACCAGGACAGCTAATACTATCAATACAGGTATGACAGTATCTAGCTGACACTGCCTTTAAATCATCATCTTAGTTAACTAAAACGTCTGTAAGCCTTAACATCATGGAATGCAACATTTTGCTACCGTTCTAATTTATGACAGAATTCTCACAGGCCTTCAATGCCTGCAAAAGAAATATTTACTTCACTTGCATCACTTCACAGGCTGGCTGCCCACACTGATGTTTAAACAAACAGTATCTTGAGAGCTGTTGGTTTTAATACTAGATATGATACTGGATACTCAGACTAAATACATATTTCATGCAATTTTGGAGCCCATTTGAAAAATTAGGCCAATGACCAGGAATTTGTGTGTCTAGCTGGAAACATCCAGGCATTTTTAGAAATGACTGCACTCTCACTCTTGAAAACCAGGCCCCTGGAGAGAGTTTTAAATTGGACACCGCAAATGAAGAAGCCCCGACATCCTTGCATTCCTTTGAGAACAGTGATTTAAAAGCTTGACTCAAAAGAGCTTCCCAGTTAAACGCCTGAGTTGGAGCTAAGGGCTTTTTCCTTAATCAGGACCAGACAAATTAAAATGAACACAGAAGACTGAATTTACACAACAAGTTATTCATTAAAGGAAGGGACAGAAGGGGGTAGGGAAGAGAAAGAACGACCACGTGAAAGCAAGAGAGATCCCACAAATGAGCAGACATACAAGCAAGACTATGCTAGGAGACTACCAGGAAAGGTGGCAGTAACAACATGCAAGTGTTATAACAACAGCCAAGATGTTTTCAGAAGTGATGAATCCTTTCATACCAATCTAAAAGGACCAGCAAATTCTTAGCCCCCCTGAAAAAAATCAGACCTATTTATTCACTGCTAGAAAGGACATCTGAAGGATCTGGTAAATGCATACCAGAGAGTATAAAAATAGTATCTCCTCTAATAGTACAAATGCTTTAAACCAATTTCAGTGGTAAGAGAAAAGGATTGCTAGGATTGGCCGAGTAAGTAGCAACCTAGCAGCTCCTGTGCCAGCTGTTAGTGCAAGTCTGGGTATTTCCAGAGCAGGATGGCACCATCTGCACTCACACTCACAATGTACTTGTTCCCAGGGCAGATCTTGAGACGGGCGATGTTGCCACTGTGGCCCACTCCAACATGAGTCACTGCACCCTCATTATAGTCCCACAGTTTCACCAGATGGTCATCACCACCTGCATTGGGCACAAGGGAAGAACAACTGATTACACAGAGTTCTGCTACTTTTTGTTCCTAGATCACAGGCAGAGGAACGCTTAGGCATTCATTTGATTTAGGAAGAGTGGGTTGCATTGTCTTGGGCATTATGGCAAAAACTACTTCTTTTCAACTGAGGTAGAGTCAGCATCCAGCAGAGTGCTCAGGACCTGCACCAGCGGATCACAGTGAGCTACGGCCAGCAATTGGTACCAATAATATGGAGGGCCTTCGAAAGGCTCTTAACCAACATTCATTTAAGAGGTTAATCTAAAAGAACTGGTGCTGACATAAAATCTGTGGGTTTTAACTATAGTTGTTATACATGATACCATGGCTCATCTATGCTAGTGCTAGGCTCCCAGAAGAGATGTCATGATGGTGGGGAACATGTGAGCCTGAGGCTGCATGGAGCCTGGAGTCATTCCCACTTGCAAACCAACAGAGACTGCCAGGCTTCTGGAGTAGGGCGCTTGAACAAATCATTCAAGTGCACAGTGAACACCACTGAACTAAATGAGGAGCAGGGCAAGGTGAAACCCTGTATTCTTCCCTTGGAGACATTTGAACCTTGTCTTCACCTTTACATTACATCTTGCAAGACTGAACCATAGTATCTTCCAAGCCTCAATCACAGCCTTCTTCTAAGCATTTTTCTTCAGTGATTCATTTTATTCTCTGCTGTAGCTGACCCCTCCTTTTAGTTTTTTCTTTCTTTACTGAGATCCTTTGCCTTCCTTTTCCTGCTCCTAATATGACTTCCTCTTTCCTAGTTTCATCCACCAACTCACCTGTGACAAAGTATGCCCCATCTGATGTGATGTCCATCCCATTGATGGAACCCGATACAGACCCTTCCACTTCTCTGATTGCAGACCCATCAAACACTTCCCAGTATCCAATCTAGAGAGCAGACCAGAGAGGAGGACTCAGTTGTACATGAATAGCACACAGATTTCAGCATTGCCCTCTAACACAACCCTCTGTGGAGGTACAGGAGTTCATCATGTAACAAACGCCAGACTTTGTGTTTTGGAATTACTGCCAACAGAATTCCTGCAGTTTTGCTTACCCTTCTGTCGGTTCCACTGGTGATTATCTGGTACTCTTCAGGATGGTAACACACACATTTGAACAACGTGTTGGCTAGAATCATTTGTTTTCTTATAAAACGCCTGTAAAACACCCCCAAAACAGGATAGAGCAATAGGGTAAAAAACCAAACTGCCTGAACTATCTCTGCCTGTGCTATACATCAGATCTCTCTTTCTACTTGGATATTTTCAGGTATTGGTCTGTTCAGGGTTTCATGAAGCCTATTAGGGTCATCAGTTCTGTTCCCCACCACAGCTGCCTTGTAAGACTTTTGATCTGCTGTCACATGAAATTAATTTTTTTAATCCAGAATGCTTTCTAGGTGCTATTCACTATGCAAAAATTTCCTTATCCTTACAGAAGGTCTGCAGATCTGCAATAGCTTGACAAGTGCTGTCAAGCACAAATGCAGTGCTGGAAAATGGAGCTAGTGGGAAACTCAGAAAATCACCCGCTCTACCCCCTTGGCCAAGAAGGATCCAATACAAGTAAACAACTTGAGACAAATGTTTGTCTAAACTTTTCTGAGAAGTTTCTAGCATCGGAGGTTCTATGTTCCCTGACTTGATTGTTCCTTCTAGTAATTTTTATTTCCTAATGCTCTTTTTCCCCTCCTCCTCGCTATATGGTGTCCAAAATATGGCACAGTGACCCAACAGAGACATTACCAGCACTTTAAGCGCCTTGCAATACTTATCTGTTTCCTTACACAATATCCCAGATGATGCATGTTCCATCAAGGCTGGCTGTGACACACTCTTGGTCGTTCTTCTTAATCTTAATGCAGGACACAGCAGATACGTGCTCCTTCAGAACTTCCCCCAGTTTGTGAGTCCTCTCACCAATCTCCCAGACCCTCACCTGAAAATCAGCAACAAACATCTGCTCTTGTACCACCTGGTCCTGACTGAGCTCAGGAGGATGCCTAAGGCTTTCCTGAACTCTTCTTTTTTCCTATGACACATACAGCAACTCAATCTCAACAGACTGTCTCTGTTTTCCTGTGGGTTATTCATGCAGCTGACTCATAAAACTGAACTGAGTTCTTGAGAGTGTAATCCACTTGGTTCAGGAATTCCTGACCATTAACCCCAGACCTTGTTTTTGCCAAGTTCCCACTCTCCCATGCTTCAGTTTACTCAACTCTCAATCAGGAAAAAGCATCTTAGTCTATGATATATTTCCAGCGGTACTTTAAAGATCAAAGAGCAATGCTTCTGAAATGGAATATAAAAAAAGCTACCTGCTATTTGTGCTACATATAATGCCAGTAAGTAAATACAGAACAGCTCTTCAAATCTTTGATGTGAAACGTGTGCCTGAAAGCACCTCTTTTCCCAGTGGTGGTAACAGCAAAAATCTTTCTGCCTTGAGAACGTGATCCTTCAAGTAAACTTGCATTTACTGTCCCACTAGTGCCAAACTTCATGATATCTATTCACTTTTACATTCCACTAAGGTCAAATCCTAGTGAAAATTTAGAAATGTAGACACTGACATCAAAAGCAGAGAGAACTGACCTTCCTCGTTTTCAAGTCTGATGCTGAGTTACCTATGGGATCTGGATGTCCAATTCCCACTTGCTAAATGATCAGAGCATCCAGATCCCTTAAGTGACCCTGAAAGTCACAGCTTTTGGATGATTGATTTTGACAGAACCATTAGCATTTCAGAACACCTTTTTTGTGTTCTGAATGAATACTGCAAGTGCTCCCCTGCAGTTCTGATTTCTACTTAACCTACCTTTAGCTTGAATTCTGCCTCAGCTCTCTTTTTCAATTCAGAGATCAACTAACCAGAGCCTGTGCCATTCTCTGTGTGTTGATACAGAATCTAGGTCCTCTGTCTTCTGCATCCTCTAGCACTAATCATCCAAGGTACTTAACTGTTCTTTTATCAGTGAAGTGTAGTAATGGCTCATCATCTCTAATGTCTAAGCTGTGAGGCAAGGCAGTGCTGCTGTTACTGCTCTACAGGAGAGCTGAGGTGCAGAATGATTCAGAAAGATGGTTCAAGGTTTAGGATATTAGCCTGAGATTTGGAAGACCTAAGTTCAATTCCTCACTCTTCAAGACTTCCTGTGCCATCTCCAGCACAGCACACTGAACACTTGAGATCAGGGTACACAAACAAAGCACAGAGTGGTTAAATCACAGTCAGGAATCCACGCACAATTAAATGTCTGGTTCTGTGTGCTTGCCAGACTGCAGAGAGGAAGTCCAAAGCAAGGCAAGAAACTGAACATGACCTTCCAAGTCTAATTATTTATTTTTAATATAAATAAAACCCTTGTGTTTAAATTGTTTAAACATTAGGAGAGGAGTGTCACTTTTACAGATTGAAAAGGGCCACAACTATATGAAGTGCATGGAGTAGCCAAAGTACATGGTGTTCGTTTTGTATGGCTGGAAAAAAATTGTTGAACTGCACAGGTATGATGCCTACAACATATTTTCTGATTTTTATTGTTATTTGTATTGGAATGTTTCCATAATTGTATTAGAAACTGAGTTATTATTAGAGTATTTTATTAACACCATCACATAAAACAGATAGTACCATCCCAGAAAATTAGGAAGTTACCCCATAGACACTACGGCGATATAAGGTGAACTTTGTGCTATTAAATGAATTCATACAGGTCAATTTGGACAAGACTAAGATTTCCAAAGCAATGACAGAAAGAAAATCTGTGCTAGAGCACAGTTAGACGGAGGCTTGCAAACAATGACTAATGCAGATAAGCCAAATATAGGGGAGAGACAAATGAACAAAAAGGATTAAGATCATATTCTGCATTAGAACGATTTCCAAGACTACTATGCCAGAAGAAATCGGGGCATTGTTTTACATTATGCCCTCTGAGAGCAAGAGATTTGCATATATCAAAGGCTAATA